>QEOT01005015.1:341265-352954 GCA_003123785.1 Pterocarya stenoptera
CAATTACGCGAATTGGAGTGCTTGCATTAAAAACTATCTCTTGGCTCAAGATCTTTGGGATATTTTCGAAACAACCACAAAACCTCCAAAACCAGAAGATGATGCAGTGGAATTCAAAGCTTGGAGGAAGAAGAATGCTGCAGCTTTGCATGCAATTCAGATTTCATGTGGGGTGGAAATACAATCTCAGATCAATGATATCAGTTCTGCTAAAACTGTTTGGGATATGTTGCCTAAATTAGTGCACCAACCACCATCGAAAGGAGCTAGTTATAACCAAGTGGCTGAGAAGGGAAACTCATTGAATATCCCATCCAGTAATGTTCACGAGGATGGATCAATGATTGCCCCTGATCAAAAGGTTGAACCAGGAAGCTCCTCAAAGAACCCAGGTCTCTCTGTCTCTCTCTCAAGCAATATTAACATTATTGAACAAGGAAAAAAATATAAGATTACAATTAGGGACAAGGAAGACAAAATGATGACATGCCCATTATATATTGAACCAAGTGTTTTCTTCTTTTTCTTTTATCGTTTATTGTTGTTTGTGCAAAGTTATGGCAAATTTGATTAAATTGTACTGTGAAAGCAAGATTTTGTGATTACCCTTTAGGAGCAATTTTCTTGTTACTATTAACGGAACTAAAAGCATAGAGAAATTTTCTTCGCTGTTTACTCTATTCTCAACAAGGTCAAGATATATGATCTATTTCAAAACAAATTTAACAATAAAATAGAAGCATAAGCCATGGAGGCATGTAGGATTGCTATAGGTGAATGTGATATACTCGAGGGGACCATCGAGATTGGCTAGAAGCCTCTAAGACAGGCTTCAGGATGTCCTCAAAGATTGGCTCGTGGAGGTCCCTTCGAGTAAACTCTTTCCCTTTTAAACTACGTACGCTTGCCGAGTGTGTACAAGAAAGACTAACACAAAAAACCACTTTGTCTCAAAATTAAAATTAGTAGGTTCACTTAGAAATAGAAATAGAGACCATAGTTTATACCCATGGTAAGGTAGAAAAAATGCAAAAACAGAATATATAATATGTTATATGGTTTTCGTATACAATAATAGAACAATACATTAAAATAGATAATTTAATATTATCACCTAAAGATTTTAGAATTCATATCCCATTGTCTAGAAGAGATCAAATTCACTATATATGAATCGAATATGTGCAAAATACAATGCACTCTTGATTTTTTCCTTTGTTACAAGTTGAAATAAGTCATGTCAGAATTTAAATCAATGATTTTAATGACAACACATTCATGTGACCGGATGAGAATATTACACAATTCATATATATATTTGCTTTATAGGTTATTAATTAATAATTCTCCGTTTGTTGCGAGCTTATTTGCTACACCTCCTGACAAACAACTCATTGCACGTTTGATCGTTGATTGAAAATTCATATGATATTCAAGCAATTTTTGTGACTTATTTACAGTTCTTTTTTCACCATGTTATTATAGCTAGCTAGCTAGAGACGTTTTAGGCATATATGTTTCCTCCCTAAACATGGCATGCTCCTTGTTCGTACTAACTCTAATGATCAATATCTAATCTACATACACACACATATCATGTACTCAACTCTTACATGCATCTAGCTGCCCAAAATGAATAAATAGTTTCAATTCATTTCTTTTCATTTTGTTATAAGAAAACAAGGAAAACTTGACGCAGGGTACCAGAACATAATTAATGCTTTACAAAGTGGTGATTGGAATTCTGCAAAAGAATTCCTTAAGGTCCAACCCAATGCAAAGAGCGCAAAAATTACTAGTTTGGGCAAGACTGCTCTTCACGTGTCTGTTGAGGCGGGACATGTCCATATAGTAGAAGCGTTGGTGGAGCAAATGTCGGAAGATGAGTTGGAAGTACAAGACAATTTCGGTGACACAGCTCTACTGCGTACAACATATAGTGGACAGTACAAGATGGCGGAGTGCATGCTTAGAAAGAACAAAAGGTTGGTCAGCATGGGAAGAGCTAACCCGAATATTGAGTTCCAAATGCTTCCAGTTGTTGTGGCTCTTACAAATGGATATATAGAAATGGCTCGATATCTTTATTCTCTCACTCCGCTGGAAGATCTAAGTCCAGTAAAGGGCAGGAGCGGTTCAACACTTTGTACCCAAGCTATATATACCAGAGCTTTAGGTACGTACGTGATCTTCGTCAAACTATATATATATATATATGTATATCATCTCCACTATAATTATTAATTCTATCTGGGTTTTTTTTAATTATTGTTTTACGTACAACACAACGTACAGATATTGCTTTGGATCTAATCCGGCGCTCATGTCCACGTTTGGTTCTTGCTCCGGACAAAGAAAACTTAAGCCCTTTATACGCATTGGCTTCTATGGAGTACGCATTCCCAAGTGGACATCGTCTCGTGTTTTGGAAACGATGGATCTCCTCTTGTGAGTATGCGTCCAATCTTCTAATTTCTGTAATTACTCTTTTTTTTTTCCCCTCTCTATTATAATGGGCACAGCTATATGTATTGATCGATCATGAATTTAACTATTTAATTAATGCTGCAAGGTATACACATTGCATGCATTAATAATTTGGCTTAAGCGTTTGATAATTACCAATTTTGTGACTCATTGACATTTATATGATCTGAAAGGTATACAAATTCAATCGGCAAATGGTACGACTACCAATGAAGTTCATTTGATAATTCAAAACGACGAGGGACGCCAAATCGATGCGGTAAAAACTAACAGATCATCAGGTACATACGTAGTTAAGCTAGGTTTTCACTTGCAATAAGGATCATATTTTGCACGTACAGCTTCATTTCTCTGATCTTGTGGTGTTAACTAGCATAGCTTAACGAACGGATGTGCGGGTCGAGGGTGGTCCCCCTCACCCAGCTAATTCCACTCCTCTGTGTTGCATTTTGACGTTGCAAGGCTTTCATGGCTTGGGCAATCTTCATTAATCTTTTACTCCGTATTAGCAAATCGTTGTTCTCGAGTCTCTTGAATCTTTCAGTATGAGTCCGTTGGGGATGACTTCTTGGGCTACCTATTCTGTAGTTGGACCTTCGGGTCCACGGCCCCCACGGCCCATTTACCCAATAGTTAATAATCGAGGTGACAGCAGCTACTGGGAGGGGTGAACATGCCCATGATGCTTGATAATACCATAAATGCTTGAAAGTTGATGGAGTAGGACTTCGTCTTTGAGAGCAAGAATCCCGGGAACCTTACCAGTATTTCGTTAAAATCGTTGTGGAAAGGTTTCTTCATCCCTGTATAAAATGCTCCTCCCGTAATCTCAACTACTATACTACTACAGCAACAAGTCGGAGAACAAAAATGGCTTCAGCATTGCAGGAAAATGATCACGCGATTCATGATGAAGAGGCTAAGTTCAGACAATTTGATGTCGTCAATGATTGCTCCGACCATCACTTCGCCAATTCAAAGCATGCAGCGTACAAGAAAGCTTGCTTCACCAGCACTGGAAATGGCGCTCTATACAAGAAGATCATGCAAGATTGGAGGATTCTTGAGAACGATCTCCCAGAATCTATCTATGTACGTGTCTACGTTGGACGGATTGACCTCCTCCGGGAAGCCATCATCGGTGCTCGAGAAACTCCCTACTACGACGGCCTTTTCTTCTTCGATTTTGCATTCCCTTGCGATTATCCAAATCGGCCTCCTCTCGTATATTACCACTCTGATGGTCTCAGATTGAATCCAAATTTGTACAGTNTCATCGGTGCTCGAGAAACTCCCTACTACGACGGCCTTTTCTTCTTCGATTTTGCATTCCCTTGCGATTATCCAAATCGGCCTCCTCTCGTATATTACCACTCTGACGGTCTCAGATTGAATCCAAATTTGTACAGGGGTGGTGCTGTTTGTCTGAGCTTGTTGAACACCTGGTTTGGCACCGAGAATGAGAAGTGGAACCCTTCTGTCTCTACGGTTCTTCAGTTTCTGGTTTCACTCCAAGGGATTGTGCTAAATGACAAACCTTACTACAATGAGCCCGGATTCAAGCTTTCTGGGTCTTGGGAAACTTACAATGAAGATGCTTTCTTGTTGTCGTGCAAGACAATGCTGTTCTTGCTTCAAAACCCACCCAGAAATTTTGAGGCTTTCGTTGTTGGGCATTTCTGTGAGCGTGCAAACTCCATTCTAAGTGCTTGTAAGGCTTACCGGGATGGTCATGTGAGGGTCGGTCTCTACCGTGATGAAAATAGGCCAATTTGTATGGGTGAGATCCAAGCATCAGACAGGTTTAAGAAGTCGATGGACAAGCTTTACAAGGATCTTTTAGTGGGCTTCGCGAAGAATGGAGCTTCTAATCTACAGAATGATCTTATCGAAGAGTTTGGGGATGAGATTGAAAATATCGGTTTAAAACAGAAAAGGGTCATTGAAAAGAAGAAACTTGGAGAATCTTGCGAGATTATTGTCTATTTGAAGAGCATTTTGGGACTGAAAAAGGGCGGTAAGAAACTAAAAAATAAGGCAAATGTGATCGAAATGAACACCTCGACAGATCTTCTGCAAGTAGCTGCTAGTGGTCCTATTCAATTCAATTAGGAAGAATAAAGGAATGAGGAGAGACAATTTTCTTGTTTTTTGAGTAATTACTAAGTAGGGAAAGGCCTTTTTTGGCAGAGCAGAGAATCCTTGAGCATGAGTTATTAAACTTCCTTGGCTCAATGATAAATTAAATGAATTTCTTTAAAGAAAAAAAAACCAAGATTCTCGTTACAAAAAATGGCCTGGGTGTTGTTGGTGACCGTTGGAAATTCATGCATGCTCGATCCTTAAGTAAATAAGGAGTGAAATTTGGGGCTAACTGTATGGTAAATGGGTCGTCGTGGTCATGGAGTCCAATTTCCAATTACCCAATAAGCAGCCCAAGAAGTCAATTTTTCCCACGTGAAGGTTGAGATAGTTAGGCAAGATGGCAATTAATGCGAGGTGCTGCGTCCCTACTAGGAACGACAAGGTCGAGAATTGGGGTGATGTCATCCATTAGAACAGGGAACATTAGAACATTAAAAACGATAGGGATGTGTATTACGAGCCAGTCAATGCAATGTGCAGTCTTTTTAGTGCATGCAACAAGATAGGATGGCGAGAAGTGTGGCCATAAAGATTGGGACAATGTGACATGTTGAAGAGATTGATCTGAAGAGGAAGCATGAAGTGTGGCCAACATGATCCACTTCATTAATTGGTCTTGAAACCAATATGAAAAAACAGTATCAGCAATTGTCATTTCTTAATAATACCAAATTTGGAACACAACGATGAACTTAATTATAAGTTTCTCTCAATATACCATGAAAGCAAATAAACTTAGTTACAAAATAAGGTTCCACAAATCTGTTTGTTTGTTACCTAAGTTGCGTGATGGGAATATGAGCAAATTTCATAGTATTTTAGAATAATATATTCGAACAATCTTCTAATGTGTGTACATGATTAAATTTCGTTTCTGCTTTGTAGTTCGAGCCCTGTTGTGCCGACCATTTTCAAAACTCATTAAACTCTTGGGTACGTACGTAAAATTCATTTGCCAAATTTATCTCATTTCTTTAACCTTTTTATCCCTTTTTCTATGTATTAATGTTTCATTTTATTAAATTGTCAATTGTGATCGTTTGTTGACAAAGATATCGAGCATTTATATGAAATGAAGTTGGTACATAAGCAATCCCGTCAGCTTCTGAATCATATGTGCAAAGAAATCTTAATTTCAGCTGAGGAAGGAAGGTCTAAAGGTAACGTTTATCAAGCCATCTGCCGTTCAATCAAAGAAGGGGCTTTTGAGTTTGTTCACGATGTAGTGAAAGCGAATCCAGATCTTCTGTGGAGCAATCATGGCGATTCAAGAAATCTAGTCTCGTATGCTTTCCTATGCGGCCAAGCTAAAATCTTTATTTTTTTATATGGACTAGCTGTGAAGAACAACATCCTATTTGATAGAGATGACTTCGGCAACAATATATTACATTTGGCAGGGTTGCCACCAGTTTCCATTAGGCTTAATCGCATACCAGGTGCAGCTTTACAAATGCAAAGAGAATTACAATGGTTTAAGGTCATCTTTCTCACTTTCTATATATATTTATCTGATATACTCTTCTTCGTTACTGCAAGCCGTGGATATATATTTTAGCACAACTGACACGAAATGTGATGAGGAAGACATATATATATATATATATTAAATAGCTTTCTTCAATTTAAAAAAGAGTTATAAAAAAAACTTGAAGGGATATCATTACTAATTGTCTTAATTTTTTCCTATTTCATTCACATACATGAATATATCCTCCACTCTATGTTTCATAGAAAGCCATCATTTTATTTGAATTTAGTCAATAAAGGTTTGGCAATGAAGCTATTAAAGTTGATATTTACGTTTCCTTTATAAATTACATGATGAAGTCCTTGGTTCATGTCATTGATTGATATGTACTTCAATAAATATTTTGGTAAACTATCTTTAATTAATGTTACATATGTAGGAGATCGAGAGTATTGTCAATCCAAAGTTCAAGGAAGTTGTCAATGATGATGGTATGACTCCACGAGAGTTGTTTACAAAAAACCACAAGGACTTAATGAAAGAGGGTGAGACATGGATGAAGGATACAGCAACTTCTTGCACAGTGGTAGCCGCTTTGATTCTTACTATCATGTTTGCTGCAACCTTTACCGTTCCAGGAGGCAACAACCAAGACACAGGCTTGCCAATATTCTTCAATAAAAAATTGTTTAAGCTCTTTATAGTATCTGATGCTCTATCACTATTTTCCTCTGCATCTTCTGTATTGATGTTCTTGGGAATCCTCACATCACATTATGCAGAAGAAGACTTCCTTAAATCCTTGCCCACAAAGATGATAATAGGCCTTTCCACTCTCTTCTTCTCCATTGCAACCATGATGATAGCCTTTTCTGCAAGTCTTTTACTTATGCTAGGTGAAGAATCATGGATGGTTATTCCTATCATATCTTTGGCTAGTATTCCTGTCACCCTCTTTGTGTTGATGCAATTCCCCCTTCTTGTAGACATGTATATTTCAACTTATGTCGGCATATTTGATAGGAAAATGGGACAGTGGTTGTAATTTATTCAATATGACCTAAAGACGTTCAATTAGTGATTGAGAAAGCTGCCAACATTTATATATTTTCTTTTATCTATCACAGAGAGATTACTAATAGGTTAATTTTCAGTTGGATTGTGTTTCATACTTCATCCTTTTTTTTCCTTAGACCTATTACATTTCATCATAAGGTCATTAGTGCATAATAAATTTTGGTATGCATTTTAATTTTTATTTATTTAATTCTTTGTCTCGATTAAGATTCGACCCTATAAAGAATTTTAGGAATAGCCTAGCTCTCGTGCTATGTAGGGGTGGCTCAAAGGCAATGCAATTTAGGCGGCTGCCTATTGCCCCCCAAAATTGCCCCAAAATGCAAAGGCCCCCTTTTTGCAACTGAACAAAGTCCACATTCTAGTTAATTTAAAAAACCCTTTCCAACTTTTTTTTTTTTTTTTTAAGAGAACGAAGGTCACATGTCCAAGAGTGACCTACTCTCAAATTTATTAGAAAAAACCCTCACCTAGGTTGAGGAATACCATAGAAAACACAAGAAACAAATCTGGGATTATAAAACATCCCAACTTATGTCACCAAAACTAAACTAACAGCCATTACCCGGTAAAAACAGAATCTCGTCTCACTACTCCTAACCGTAAAAACAAAACCCGGTAAAACACTTCAAAGTCGTAAGTAAGGCAAAACCAATGCTTCCAGTCTAAGCAATCCTTTGATTGTATGCGGTAAAATATCTTGATTTCCATACCTCCTAGCTTCTCCTTGTCTAGCAAAAAAATCTGCAATTTGATTAGCTTCTCTATAAACATGTGAAATGATATAGTGCATTCTGCTGAGAACCTCTAAAAGCTCTTCCCAGTCGTCCCAGAGGTACCAAATAGAACAAGTTCTATTTGAAAGCCAGTGTACCACCAAAGAAGAGTCACATTCAATTTCCGCTTGAAGAAACCCCAGTTCCTTACAAAGCTTCACCCCTAAAACGAGTGCTCTCATCTTAGCTGCATTATTAGTACAATGTCCAAACATAGACGAGAAAGCCGCTTTGAAAACTCCTCTTTCATCCCTTAAAACACCCCCACACCCACAATTTCCCGGATTCCCCCGACAACTTCCATCGACATTAAGTTTTACCCATCCTTGCCCAGGCTTTTTCCATCGCACTACACAAGGAGGACGATCAATAACCAGCTTTGGTGTGATCTCCATAGCACGAAGAAAACTCAAATCCGTTCGCGAGGGAGGAGCACATTTAGTCATATTATCCAACATAGTACGCAAACTATATTTGATACCCATCCAAACATCATTAGCCGTTTCATAATAGGATTCCATCTGAACCCTGCATTGACACCGCCATAGCTTCCAAGTGATCAAACACGAAAGAAGACCAACCAGCATTCCATATTGTGAAGCACGTTGTGCGCAGTTAAACCAAACTGTAATTCTAGCCTTCCAAGAGTTTGTTGCCATACAATTAACCCCCAAAGCTACCGCGGCTTTCCTCCATACCTCCTGAGCAAAAGAACCCGTGTAGAGAACATGATCCAACGATTCAAGCTTACCATACTAACAACAGTTACACCTCAATGCCAACTGAATACCCACATCTTGAATACGTTTATCCACTGGGTGGCAAGCAAACCAAGATTTCCACATGCAAATCGAAGCACACTTAGGAAGCAGGGGATGCCAAATCCATTTAAAAACCGGTACCTCCTCTTTATGGACACGTACAGCCTCCCATGCACTTGTCGTAGTAAACTTTCCATCAGTTGATGGTTCCCAAATGGGAATATCCATGCCCTCCGTGCAGGATACACTTGACCGCATCACTACATTAGCCTGTTTTGCACCTAACAACTCCACTAACATATCCACCTTCCACCCATCTTGATCCCAAACCTCCTTGACCTGCAATTTATGATTTATGATTTCTTGACTCTGTGCACATAAAGGACCCGAAGCTAACCACCGATCATACCAAAAGGAAGCCTTACCTTCCTTAATTCGAAATCGAACATGCTCCAGAACTTCAAGAAGGACACAGATCATAGAACGCCAGAACCTGGTCCCTTTATCTGACATCCCGCAAGTGTTTACCATCTTTTAAATACTTGGCCTTAAAAAACTAGGTCCATAAATTATCCATTGTCATCATACACCAAGCAAACTTCATCTGCAATGATTTCTTCACTTCAACAAAATCTCTAATGCCGAGGCCTCCCTCATAATTAGGTTTGCAAATGTTATACCAGGATCGCCATTTCCGTCTCCCTCTGCCATTTATGCCACCCAAAAAAAAGGAAGATGTTAAAGAATTAATCTTTGTGAAAAGAAGATTAGGAATATCCAGTACCGCCAATTGGTGGGACGCCATCGAGGACAAAACATGTTTGATCAAAATAAGCCGGCCACCTTGCGACAACAGATTAAACTTCCACCCAGCCACCTTGTTCTGGATTTTTTTAATCAGCGGCTCTAAAGTCCTTGCCTTGAGTTGTCTTGATACTAAAGGAGCACCCAGATAGGTGGTAGGAAATACCCCCTCCGCAAAACCTGTCAATCTTAATAAACTTCGACGCCTAGCATAACCGATTTTCTTTGAAAGAAAAATACTCGACTTCTCTTTATGAATAAATTGACCCGACCATTCCTCATAATGCTTAAGAGTTTTGATAAGCATGCGAATAGACTTCTTTTTTCCATTTGCAAAAATTAACAGGTCATCCGCATATAGCAAATGAGAAACCAAGGGTGCCCCTCTAGGATGGTGGAAAGCCCCTATCTTACCATCAGCAAAATTCTTCTTTATGAGCCGTGAAAGAACTTCCTGCAAAATAATAAACAAATAGGGAGATAATGGATCCCTTTGGCGAAGTCTTCGAGTGGGTTTAAAAAAACCCTTGTAAGTGCCGTTCATCAAGATTGAATACCACGGGGAAGAAACACACCCTGCCACCAATCCACAAAACTGCAGAGAGAAACCAAAACTTTGTAAAATTGAGTTTAGAAAAACCCAATCCACCTGATCATATGCCTTAGCCATATCAATTTTCAACATCACATTTCATCCATTCGTCTTCTTGTGCAACGAATGGACCATTTCCTGAGCCAAGGTGATATTCTCAAAAATGCTTCTACCTGGAATAAAAGCTCCCTGTTCAGGAGCTACCAATCTAGATAATAAGCCCGTCATACGCGCAACAAGAATTTTAGAGAAAATCTTGTATGCAACACTGCACAGGCTGATAGGCCTAAATTTGTCAAAGCTCTGAGGACTTGGAATTTTTGGAATCAAGACAATGTAGGATGCCACATAAAATCTCGGCAAAGGAGAACCCTGAAAAAAATCTGTAGCCGCCTCCACTACCTCCTTTTTAACAATATCCCAGCAATCCTAAAAAAAAGCCGAGCCAAACCCATTCGGTCCTGGACTACTATGTCTTGGAATTGAAAGAATAGCATTCCTTACCTCGATCTCCATATGAGCACAACAAAGCTCCAAGTTTTCCTCCTCAGAAATGATAGGAAAAATAAGACCATCAAGACAGGCTCCACCACTAGGCCCTTCAAAAATGTTTTGAAGTACCTCACTGCACCCTCATGAACTTCTTCTGGAGAATCCAGCACTTCCCCATCTACAAGTTTCATCATGGATATAAACGACTTCTTCCTTCTTTGATTCACAGATGCATGAAATAATTTTGTATTCCGGTCCCCCTCCTCCAACCATCTCTTTTTAGCCTGCTGAGCAATACGAATTTCCTCGCGCCTCTCCCAAGCATCTAGCTCAATTTTGGTAAGAAAAAAAATCTTCCTCTAATTCTGGCGTGTGCCCTTCCTGAAGTTAGGCCTCTAGAAATTCCATACGCTCCTCTAGTGNAGATGCATGAAATAATTTTGTATTCCGGTCCCCCTCCTCCAACCATCTCTTTTTAGCCTGCTGAGCAATACGAATTTCCTCGCGCCTCTCCCAAGCATCTAGCTCATTTTTGGTAAGAAAAAAAATCTTCCTCTAATTCTGGCGTGTGCCCTTCCTGAAGTTAGGCCTCTAGAAATTCCATACGCTCCTCTAGTCGCTTAATAGTATGGTCAACACACCCAAATACCTACTGATTCCAGGTCCAAATTGCCACTTTTGTTCTTTTCAACTTTGCCGCTAATCGAATTAGTCCTGTGCCATGCACATCCACTCTCCACGCACCCTCAACACATTCCCGAAAAGAAGGATGAGTGCACCACATATTCTGAAAACGCAGGGGCGATGGACCATATCGAGCTACTTCCTTTTGGAACAGAATGATCATCAGATTATGATCCGAAGATTTCCTTTTTCCATACTCAAAATGTGCAGCCGGATAATCCTGAAGCAAGATCGCATTCGACAGTGCTCGATCCAACTTTGCCTAGCTTTTGGTTGACCCATTATGGCCATTGCGCAAGGACATTTTCCTCCCATTAACACCAAGTTCCATAAGGCCACAATTATCCAAACAGCAGTTAAAATCCTCCATAGCCGATAGAGGCCTCTGATTTCCACCTAT
>QEOT01005017.1:673-32795 GCA_003123785.1 Pterocarya stenoptera
TATATATATATTAATAGGAGTAACCTAGTACACTGGACGTATACAAGAAAACAACTAGCCCATATTGTCTACAATAGGCAAGTACGGTCTACAATGTCCAAGTGCAAGAACTTGCAAATCATGTGTAAATTGCACATATCATCCATCATACTGATTACTATCTTACATAATCATAAACATAAAAACGCTAATTGCCTTACTGAAATTTGAGATGATACATATACACTATTTTAGTAGGGATTCCAAGGTTTAGAATCCAACAGGATACACAACACATTAATGCAATATGCAATTAAAAGGTTTTGGTAAGTTGTCTTCCTTAACAATAATCCTTAACAGACTCATGAAAGTTCTCTGCACTTAACTCCTCAAATTATACAATTGAATGGATATACAGACTTCGTTACAAAGTACATGCAAGAACATACAGGTAAATGATCTGTCAATATTGGACGATTTCCCTACACATTACAATATATGAAAAAAAAAAATGATCACGTTTGCTCAGCAGACTAGGCAACTGATAGTGACTCCAACAAGGCATCAACATAATCCTTAAGCTTCACTTTCGTAATTGCACCTTCCCTCCTGCTTTCTGGAACTTCTTGCCCATTCTTGAAGAAGATCAAAGTTGGCAATCCATAAACTTTGTACTCTTCAATTAGTCGAGGGTTCGCATCATGATCAATTTTTACAACCGTCAGTCTCTCTCCATATTCCTAAAAGTTGCAAACTAACTCTGCTTCAGGGAATTACTATGAATAATAAACATGCAACATTGAAGATGAATAAGCAGTTCCCATTTCCTTGATAAATTATTCATAATTTTGGCCCATCAACTATTTATCATCGAGGTAATTACTTAGGCAACCTTAGAAATCTTCAGAGGTATTAAATTAGAGGCTGAGATTTCAAATTCATCAATGTTCTTCTTGACACAACAAAAAGGGATGCAAAGAGAGAAAGAACGTGTTTTCATCCAAGTTCTTGAATTCCTCAAAGAGGAGCTAATAACTGAAGAAAACACATAGCACGCTACAAAACCCTCGAACAAAATAATAAAATTTCACCAAACGTTATTAACGTTATTGACAAAATAAAACATTATGAAATAAACAAAAAGAATCCTAACTGTGGTTCAAAATTCACAAAGCACTCAAGCACAGCCAATTGACTTCCAATGGGATTTTGTTCAGCTTTATTTTGAAACATACTTCAAATGGATGCCAAAGTTCACATTTGTTTAAATTTAAAGGTTTTTTCACCGATCAAATGCTACACTTATGTCTTTGATTTCAAGCCTTATTTCTTTAGAACCAAATGGTTGAAATGTGCGAGTATGGAGGAAATGCATTTGTGCAGTGCTTTGGCGTCTGTGATTTACTTGCACTTCCAACAGGTAAATCTCATGGAAAAAGGGAAGTGCTTGATAGAAGCAAGATACATTCCGAAACAGCATGTGAACCTGAACCATCAACGATGGCTCAAGCCAAAATTAACAAACAATAATGATTTGTTCAAGCCCCCAGGCATACAAGCCTTTTGGGAAAAACAAAGACAGTCCCACCAAAAAAAAGCCATCTCTAGAGTTGATGTCTAATTAATGATTATGTGACATCCAAGAAGAGATTCGCTAAACAAATGAAAAGAAACTTTGTTGATAGCTTTGAGACTTTATCCCAATCATCAACAGTAATGGAATGACAGCCAGAAAATATATGGCATACAAGAACTCTGTTAATAGTATGCTCTGAAACTAGCCATTCTGTTTTCAGGTCAGATAATTCAAGCCAATGGCAAACTAAACTCAGACTGCAGACTTCACAAAAGCAACAAGATAAGCAATGTTTCTTCACCAATTAAAAAACTCATTCGCCCTTATTCTGTAAGTTTGAGACACTTCAAATCTGAATTTAATCTTCATAGTCTAATATGTGTGTGTGTGTGTGTGTGTGTGTGTGTGTGTGTGTGTGTGTGTGTGTGTGTGTGTGTGTGTACTATATGTAATTCAGGTCCCATTACTGCAGGAAACCAATAATAATTTCCTGGCTTATTATTATAAACCTCATGGTTAATCAGGTTCAGTATAGGAACCTAAGCAACTAGCTGAGTTTCACACTAGGCTCCATTTGGATGATAAGAGTATCTTAGATGATCTAAGTTTATCAGTGAATAGTAGCGAGTTAAAATGTTTGAGTGAGTTTTGTAGGTCCCATTGAGAAGTGTTTGGATGTATGAAATAGGTTGAGATATGTAACTTTCTTATGGGAAGTTGAAAAAGTAAAAGTAGTGGGTCCCATGATTGGTTTGTTGTTGTAGTGATGAAATAATTATTTTATTTATATGTTTACAATAAAAGTCCCATCAATGAACAGTGCTGAGTTAAGATGAAAAAAATGAGGTTATTTCAGATGAATTAAGTGTGTTTGGATGGAGAGTTTATCCATCTGTATGAAACTATCTCAAATGATCTAAGATAGTCTTACCGTCCAAACACAAACTAAAACAACCATTAAAGAGAGGCGCATCAACTTTGTCAATGATATTGATTTATTATCAATTTTTTTTTATAAGTATTGATTTATTATCAACTTTGCATTTTCTAACTGTAGTTTTGTTTTCCTTCATTCATTCATTCTTTCTTTTTTCAAACGTGATTGCCATAAACCTTCTACTTCTTTGTTCCCACAAACATAAATGTACATAACCAGAATAAAGTAAAGGAAACTAGGTCTATAATTCAGTATGCTTTGGAAGATTTGAATTTATAAGACCCTTTTTTTAACATTAAGAGGCCAGCTAAGGAAATCAAACTCGTCTCCTGGGTATTTCATCAAATTTTAAATAGAAACCATTTTGTCCTAAAATTGAAAATTCAAAAAATATATTAAAAATTGAGCAGTTTAGTCCACGGAGTTCGGTGGCCATGGAGGGGGAACTCTACGGAGATGGCCATAGAAGGTTATGGACATCCTCCAAGGCCATGGAGGTTCAACCTCGACGGCCAAAGGAGGTCCAACATGGTCGTGGAAGTGGACCAAGAGCCATGGAGCCGTGGAGAGTTATGGTGGTCCATGGGCCATGGCCACCAACCATGGAGGTCTAATATAATAAGGACAACGACTTGTACCAGCGTTGATTTGAGAAGAACAGAAACTTGCGCACGACGTACAAGTTGTAAGCAGCAATCAAGAACCAAAACTAGATATAATAAAACAGCTTTCTTAGTTATATATTTACGGACCATAAACAACGCCTACATAGGTTTTTAATGCCAAGAGATGAATTGGAAGGAGAAACGACCGTAATCAAACCTGGGCGACCGATTCGATAGCAGGGGAGATTAAGCGGCAGGGACCGCACCAATTGGCGACAAACTCCACGAGAACAGGACGGTCGGACTTCAAGACAATGTCCGAGAACTGGGTCTCGTTTATCTCCGTAATACCACCGCAAGTTATCGACAACTTGCGAGCAGCAGAGGAATTACGCAACCACGGTGTTCTTCTTTGGCATCGAGACGCCAAGAAGAGGTTCTTGGAGCAGCTGGGCGCCAACCAAGCGGTTGGGGAGCTGGAGGTTGAGGTAACTGTGCAAACCGGGAGGAGGGGTGGCCTTAAAAATAACGCTGAATGCGAGAGGAGAGTGTCCATCGTCGGTCAAGCTGAGATCGATCAACAGGCAGAGAGGGAGAAAGACTGGATATAGGCATAGAGCATTATCGTCGGCGATAGCGTGGAAGCCACTCCTAATTTGTGGTCACAAACGTAGCAATGTGACGTGATGCTAAGGCTCGAAACTTCAACAAGCATCCAAGAGATTATTTATTTATTTTGTTTTTTTTTATGTAATATTAAATAAAGATTCATATACCCAAATTTATTTATGAATTAATATTGACATCAGTTACTATTTGGAATTATCCAAAACACACCATAGTAAAATGATCAGAAACACCCCACAACAAAACCCACTTCCCTCTCATTTCACATTTCATTTTTACTTCCTCCTCCACCACCTGTGTCGCCCAAGGCCTCCCCTCCTCACCCAAGGCCTTCCTGTCAGAACCCCTAGGAAAGTAGTACCGGGCCACGCCTCGACACTACTCTTGACATGCCAAGACAACCCCACGACCAGTCTACATGCATGCATTGGCCGACGCCTTGTCACACATGGGGCGCCCAACATACCTACGGACGGCCCACATACATGCCTTGGCCCGCACCTTGACACTCACGGGACACCCAGCATGCAGGCCAGCGAGGTTAGTGGTCGTATGCAGCCCAACGCACGACCTGGCATGCCCACGGGAATTCCTAGCCTCTAAGATGGTTGTACGGGACTTTCCCATTTCGGCTAATTGGGAAAAGGGTTCCCGATGACAAGAAAATCCTTATAGATTTAACTGACCAAGAGCATTCTTGTGTCAATATAATCCTCACCTGGGCCCAAGATGATGAGGGTGTCCTGTGGACTGGGGCTCCATTGACCCCCACCAACATCAACCGCTTCCTTGTTAGGGGCCATAAATTGAAGGTTGTGACGCCTTCATCTAAGAAAATGCCTACTTCCCCACCTTCCAAGACTCCTAAAAAGCGTCCCCGTCACACTGAGGGATGTGCATTTCTCGCTTTACTGAAAATGTTGTTGGGCTAGATGTGGTCGTTGATTCTGGCATTAATTTGTCTATAGGGCGTGTGGCGCTCCCTGCGTCTCCTACTCACATGTCACTGCCTACATCTCCTAGTCTTAGTGACCTTGATGGGCTCATGGGCCAAGCCCTTGTCAACCTAGCCACCACCTTTGACTTTGATCTTCCTCCCAAGGGGTCAGGTTCAGTGAGTACGCCCCCTTTTGAGCTTCCTTCTCTCCTTTCCTCAGCTTCAAAGCTAAGTGGCGGTGAGATTGGGGCTAATATATATGATGCCTTTTCTTTTGGCATTGTTGGGGTCGTGGCGTCTAAAGTTGTTACTCCTATTAATGGCGGTGCCCAGAATAATATGGTGGACCCTCTAACTGTGAAGGGTAATGTTGAGGACCGCAGGGATCAAGACTCCAATCTAAGCTCCCTCCCTGCCACTGTCTCAGGGGGTGAGACCCTGTCTAAAGACCATGAAAGAGTCTACATTCCCTCCCCTTCTCCCTCCTCCTTCAGGGGTGACATGGATTGCTCAACCCCTAGGGAATGGGGTGGATAGTCCAGGGAGGGTGGAGTGGACAAAGTAGACGGCGGCCCTGTCAGTAGCCTTGATTTTGTCAACCATATTGACAAGGGCGTGTCCATTCCTGAGGGAGAAGCTCTAGCCACCTTTTTTTATGCCCCTGATGCATTCTTTGGGAAGACCCCATGTTGAAGGGCAACGAGTCACAGCAGGAGGGTTTGAGGGGCCTTCCCACTCACATCCCCCTCCCTAGGATGAAGCAGTGGTGGAAATGATCTGACATTTAAGGAGCTTTTTATCTTCGGTATGACATTGTTGGCTCATTTGGATTCTCTTTTGCATGTGTTCCCTCTGCCTTATTGTATCCTTGTGTCTTTTAGGGTGTGAATGATCTAGCGGCATAGATTGTGGCTAACCGCACCGAATTGATGTTAGAAGTTTGCGCCAGGTGAATGTTTGCTTTCTAGGCCAAAAGGGAATTTGATCGTCCGTAGGTCGAGAAAACTTAGGTGGAGTCCTACCTAGAGCAGTCTGATGGGTACATTCACTCCTTGGACCTCAAGCTCCTCCACGATGAGGCTTCTGAGCTTCGTAGTGAGCTATTCCACGCCAAGTCCACCAACACACACAATAGCTTTGCACTGCAATTGGTGGAGTCCGAGCGCGATTATGCTCACGCCCAATTGTCCCATGTGAGTGGGGAGTTAAACCCCTCTCAACAGGCGTTGGCTAGCGCCAAGCAACGATGCTCAGAGCTCACCCAGGCGTTGGCTTCTTCTGAGGAAACCTGCAGGCAACTTATCCTCGAGCTTTCAGAAGTGAAGACATCATATGAGGAAGCTCGCAAATAGTTTTCCCTCAAGCTTTCAGAGATGAAGGGATCCTACAAGGAGCTACGCAACAGGCACACTGCCTACAAGAAAGACATGGAACAAGCAGACATCAACCAAGATAAAATGAACAACTCTCTGTTACACCTAGATACTAAAGTGAAGGAGCAGGGGAAGCGATTGTTAGAGTTGGAATCAGAATTGGTTACTTCGAGGAACGAATTGGTTTGTTTGTCTCCATAACTGGTGCTTAGCAGGACGTTAGGAATTAGGCCTTTGGGTATGGATATGGGGCTGGTGTGGCCCGTTTACGATCTCACTTGCTGGCGCACCCTTGGATTAACTTGGGTGGCTGGACCTTAAAACCTTTAGACTTGAAGAGGTTTCGTGCTAGTTCATGGGTGCTTTGGGGTGCAATGCTATACCCAATGCCTTCTTATCCATGCCTTCACCATCAAAGCCTCCGGCGGCTCCATCTTCCTAAAGAACTTTGTTATATTTTGTTTCTATTTTTCCTTTGATGTATTCAGGCAATGTATTAGACAAACTATCATCTGTGTGATAGATAACCATTCATTAGTGCTTTGGTTGTGCTTCCTTTTGTTACTTTGGCTCTTGGTTTAGCCTTCCTTTGCGTTATTGATACACGGATAATGGATGTGGGGTACTTTGACCTCCACGCCCTTTCACTCCACCACGAGTCTTTGGACTCGACTTTGGTGAGTTAAGGGAGGGGTCGTGGGGTCTTTTGACCTCCATGCCCATTCACTCCACCACAAGTCTTTGGAATCGACTTCGATGGATTAAGGAAGGGGTTGTGGGGTCTTTTGGCCTTCACGATCATTCACTCCATCACGAGTCTTTAGACTCGACTTTGGTGGGTTAACATAGGGGGTCGTGGGGTCTTTTGATCTCCAAGCTCATTCACTCCACCATAAGTCTTTGGACTCGACTTTGGTGGCAGATATGAAGTACGAGCATGACACTGAGATGATACGCACAAGTTGAGCTATTGGCCGCCTTTATTGATCAGGCTTTATTGAGTACATCTAAAAACAATTAAGGGTAAAATTTATTGAAATGCTCGACATTCTAGAGGTGTTGCAACTCATTTCCCTGGCTATTCTTTAGGCGGCACCACCGCGATCAGTGATTGGCTACTACCACATATGGCCCCTCCTATCATGGACCAAGCTTTCCTTCATCTTGTGTCGTCACCCCTGCTTCTTTGAGTACCAGATTGCCAACTTTAAAGGTCCTGGGATTAACTTGCTTATTGAAGTAGCGCTCTGTCTTTCTTTTGTTGAGGATATTTTGAACCTCAACTTCTTCTATTTTCTCCTCCAAGAGGTCGATGTGCTTCTCTAGTGCCTTGTTCTTTTCAAATCGGTTGAAGTGGCGGGTGCGGTGCGTAGGCAAGCCAGCTTCCACTAGAGCGACTGCTTCACTCCCAAAAGCCAAAATGAATGGTGTTTCACTTGTGAGATCCTTCATAGTTGTCATGTAGGCCCACAGCACCCCTGGAAGTTCTTTCACCCAGTCTCCCTTCCTATTTGTGAGTCTCTTTTTCAGAATCTCAAGCAGAGATTTGTTCGTAGCCTTCACCTGTCCATTAGCTTGGGGGTGCCCCGGTGAGCAATACTTTGCTTGAATTCTCAATTCTTTGTACCATTCTTTGTAATGTTCTGAATCAAACTTCTTCTCATTGTCAAATATTATACTTTGAGGGATTCTGAATAGACAGATAATGTTTTTCCACAGGAATTTAGTGATACTTCTTACTATTATAGTTGCCAAGAGTTCTGCCTCTGCCTAGTTTGTAAAATAATCCATGACGACGTCTATGTATCTCACTCCTCTCTTCTCGAGGGGGAAGGGATCCACTGGATCAACTCCCCATTGCGCGAATGGCCATGGGGCGGTGATAGAAATCAGTGTCTCTGGTGGACAATATGGTAAGGGGGCATAGATCTGGCATTTGGTGCACTTTTTTATGAACTTCTTGGCATCCCTGAGGGCATTGGGCCAATAGTATCCCGCCCTAACAACCTTTCTTGTCAAAGCTTTTCCGCTAGAGTGGCTGCCGCATATTCCTTTGTGGATTTCTGCCAAGACGTACTAGATTTCCTTAGGCGAGATGCATCTCAATAATGGGGCGGCAAAACCTTTCTTGTACAGGATTTCCTCAATCCTTACAAACTGTACCGCCCTCCTCTTTATCTTCTTTGCTTTTTCGTTTTCCTCCAGGAGTTTTTTAGTGTCTACATACTTTGTTATCTCCTTGGCCCACTCTAGCTCTGTGGGTTCTATTTGGTTTATCTGCGGCCTGACCACTGGGATTTCCATCACTTTTCTCTGTACCTCCCAAGGTAAATCTATCTCATCCATCCTTGAGGCAGCTTTAGTTAACCTGTCTGCCACTTAGTTGTCCTCCCTCGGTATCTGCTCGATATTAAAATAAGAAAATTGGTCGTGGCTCTCCAATACTCGGCTTTGATACCTCTTTAGCTTCTTTCCTTTCATGGCGTAAGCTCCTCTTTCTTGGTTAGCCACTATTTGGGAATCCGCCTTCACTTCAACTTCAGTGGCACCTAGAGCCCTCATGATTGAAAAGCTCGCTATAAGGGCCTCATATTTAACTTCATTATTGGTGATTTTGAATGTAAGTGTCATCATGTAGTAGTGCTTTTTTCCTTCCTCACCAACTATATAAATCCCTATTCCTCCTCCCACTCAACAGGCAGATCCATCAATGAAAACTAGCCAGGATTTCCCAAGATTGGTGGTTGTTGCTTCTGCAAGGAACCCTATGAATTTGACGAACAAAGTCTACCAAAGCTTGCCCTTTTATTGCACTCCTAGGCACATAGTCGATGTCAAATTCGCTGAGCTCAACAGACCACCCAACCAATCTTCCCGAACTTTCTGGCTCCTGTAATATCCTCCCAAGGGGCATTCCATTAATACTTTCATAAGGTGAGCCTGTAAGTATGGCCATAATCTCTTGGCAGCTGTTACCAAGGCAAACAAGAACATTTCCATTCCTGGGTACCTAGCCTCAACGCCCCTCAATGTGCAGCTCATGTAGTATACATGTGCTTGTGGTGCCCCCTCTTCTTTAACCATGACTGCAAACACGACATGGAGGGATACTACCAAGTACACATACAAGACGTCTTTTAGATTGGGCTACTTCAATAGAGGTGGGTGAGACAAGTATTGCTTCAACTCCTGGAAAGTCTGATCACATTCTTCATTCCATAAATGTATCTTCCGCAGAACCCTAAAAATGGAAGCACTTGTTCATGGATCTAGAAACAAACCTATTCAAAGCTGCCACTCTAACTTCCAACCTTTGGGTCTCGTTGATGTTCTGTGGAGGCTTCATGTCCAAGATGGCATTGATCTTCTTAGTGTTTGCCTCGATGCCTTTCTTAGAAACAACAAAGCCCATGAATCTTCCAGAGTCCACTCCGAAAGCACATTTTTCCGGGTTCAATTTCATCTTATATTTACAAAGTACCGCAAAAGATTCTCTCAGATCTGCTAGATCTTGGGTGGGTTTCTTGCTTTTTACCAGCAAGTCGTCGGCATACACTTCCATAGTCCTCTCAATCTGCTGTTTAAACATCCAATTGACAAGCCTTTGGTAAGTCGCTCCAGCATTCTTCAATTCGAAGGGCATTAATCGGTAGCAATAAAGACTTTTGTTAGTAATAAATGCAATCTTCTCCCCATCAGACTGGTCCATGCAGATTTGGTTGTACCCTGAATAAGCAACTATAAAGCTCAACATGCAATGCCCTGTCGTGGTGTTGATAATAACGTCGATTTGCAGCAGGGGGAAATTGTCTTTTGGGCAGGCTTTATTTAGGTCGGTGAAGTCTATACACATTCTCCACTTTCCATTCGCTTTCTTAACTAGTACCACGTTGGAGAGCCACTCTGGGTAATAGGCCTTCCTTATAAGCCCTGTCGCCAGGAGACGATCTATCTCTTCAGTTATGGTCGTGCACTTCTCTGTACTGAACTTCCTTTCCTGGTATACTTTCTTTGCTGCTGGACCGACATACAGCATGTGCTCTATAATAATATTGTCAACTCCTGGCATGTCTTCATGACTCCAAGCGAATACATCTCTGTTTTCAACCAATAGTTGTTTTAACGCCTCCCTATACTCTGGGGGGGAGTCTCGTTCCCACTCGTTTTGTGGCTCTTGATCAATCTGGATATAATGTTACCATCTTCAGGGGCTCATTTGCCTCTACTTGTTTTAAACTACTCACATCCCTAGCTTCCACATCTTGGTTGCCTATGGCGGGTGGCAGAGGCAAGGGTCCTCCTTCCTCATTTTCCGTAATACATACGTCAACCGCCCCTATTTTGAGTTCCTGCATATAACATTCTATTGCCAAGATTTGTTCCCCACGAACCTCTCTTACATTCATCTCTGTCGAGAACTTCATTTTCAAATGGTAGGTGGAAGTGACAACCTTCAAGCCATTCAGAGTTGGGCGCCCCAGAATGGCATTGTAAGATGATGGAGCTTTGACGAACAGGAAGTCAATCATTGTTGTCACTATGTGCGTCCCTTGGCCGGCTGTAACAGGAAGTGTGATAGCGCCCACTAGTTGGACAGCATCGTAGGAGAATCCCTTTAAGGAGTTGGGCGTGGGGCACAATCTATCGGGCTAATGCCCATTTTGGTGAAGGCATCCCAGAACAAAATGTCAACCGAACTCTCGTTGTCGATCAAGATCTGCTAGGTTGTGTAGTTAGCAACTAACAAGGTTACTACCAAGGCATTTTCGTGGGGGTACAGAACGCCTTCATAGTCTTCGTCTCCAAAAGAGATGACAGGTGTGGTGCCAAGTCTGGGGTGTTTGAATGGTCTATTCTCCATGTATACCTTATGGTACTCGCTTTTCAAGCATGCACCCTTCTGCTGGATGTTGTCGTGCCCCCTCTAGCGAATCCTCTTGTTATGGTGCCAATTTTTCCTAAAGAGACATGGTCTTGCTCACAGTTTTGGAGGGGGCGTCGCGTCCCTCCTCTCTTCTTGTCTCTTCCTTTTTGGGCTAATACTCCGTTTGGGCCCACGCCCTCGGTCTTCTTCCCTCGTTGGCTTGACGTGTTCGGTAAGCATTCGCTTGAGCTCTCCACTCCCTGCCAATTTGGCCACCCTTTTCTTCATGGTCGAGCAGTCTTCTATCCAGTGGTATCTGATTGGTGATATCTGCAGTAGCATTGTCCCCTTCTAGATAGGTGCGTTTCTTTCCTCGTGCTCCCACCTTCTCTTGCACATTTAGATTATTATGGATGAGGCGGGGCCCCTAGTTCCACTGGGTGGGTGGGGTGCCTTTCCTGCCGCCCCTCTTGATGGCTTAACCCAGTCTTTTTGTCCCTCGTATTGCTTGAGCTTTTGACTTTTGATTTCATCTCTTGTATCCTCGACTCTAGGAGGGCTTGAAACGTGTCCTTTGCATTGACAAAATCAAAAACTTTGTCAATTCCCTCAAGGTCGAGGGAGTTTTCCTGGCCAACTCGGTCATGAATGGGATGCCTCCCAAAAGGGTGGCTAGAGTTATCTTCTCATCTTGATCATCAGTCGTCAGTCTCTCCTTATTAAATCTGGTTAGATACACTTTCAAGCTCTCCTCCTCTAGCTTTTTAATAGGGAGAAGGTAAGCGGTAGGTCATCGACACCTACTTGCCATGAATTGTGTTAGAAATTGCTTAGCCAATTCTTCGAAACTGTTGATTAAACCAGGTCGCAATATCTAAACCAGCCCCGGGCTATCCCTTTCAATGTTAACGGGAAAGCTCGACAGGTTACTTCTCTTGGGAAGCCATGGAGAGTCATGTGCACTTTGAAATTCTCCAAGTGATCTATCAGATCTCAAGATCCATCATACATCTCGATCTGAGGAACTTTGAACTTAGGCGGGAGTGGTACTACCATCACTCCTTTGCTATACGAGAGATCTGTTCAATTCAACAACTACTCCAAGGAGGAGGACCCTCCCATTTTCCTTACCATCTCCTCGTATTTATCTATGAGGCTACATAACTAGTCATGCAATATCTTCTTCTCTAACTCTTCAGCATTCGTGCCTCTTATACTCTGTGCATCTCCTTTTGTCTACTCATTGTGGGCGGGTGGAGTTGCGGCGTTCTGACGATTCAACTCTTCGTTGTCCTTCCTCAGCTGCTCTGCTACAACCATTGTCTTTCTCAACTTTTCTTCAGTTTCCGCCAGCCTTGCCTCCATGTTTGTTGGTGTCATATCCTAGTCACACTTTGCCTAAGATCGCATGGTAGTTCGCATGTGGAAATCACGTTGAAGTATGTCAAAAAAACGATCCCACAAATGGCACCACTATTAAGGATGTATTCCACACTTCCAACTGCATGGATGAGCTGCAACAAATAAGATAGTGGCACGGGGTACCCAGTGAACCTCTAATACCTTACTTAGAAAAGTGATATCAATATGTGTATCTGAATGAATCTTATACATTACCTTTGGGTGTTATTTATAAGACCATGAATGAAGTGATAAGTACTAGGAACAAATTACCTGTCGAGTCTATTCTTGATCACCTTGAATAAACCGATAAGCTAACCTTCCTAACAAGATGGAGGTGTTATCCACTTATCACATTATCCTTTACGCGTCCGCCGGTTGGATACTTGGCCTTGCACCCCTCATCTTAAAGTACTAGGCTTGACTTTTGAGGCTTGAGGCTTGGGCACTCCAACGTATGGGCTTACTCCTTTGAGGGCCTAAATAACCCTTTCAAAGGGGATCTAAGATTTTAGTCTTTTCCTTTTTATATTTTCAAGCTCCATTTTATTTTAAGAGTTTTGCTATACATCAGCTACTATTCACCCCCACACCCTACACTTGATAGCTTTTTTTTATAATCAAACTCATCAACTTCGACCCCTCTCTCCCTCTCTCTCTCATCAAGCTCTCTCTTTCTCTCTCTTCTCAAACTCTCCTCAGCCTCTCTCTCTCTCTCCTACCTCTCTCTTCTCAAGCTCTCTCTCATCGTGCTTCCTTCGAGCGGGACTGAGAAAAAGGGGTTGGGGTAAGAACTGGTTCACTTGTTAGTGAATCCGGTTTGCCACATAGGGTGTGGGGTGCGGGGTAGTGAATAGTAACTAATAGTCACTTCCTTAACTATTAAGTAAAATTAATAAATATATATTTTTCAAATTTCTTAATGTTGTTAATAAATCATGTGGTATCACACTGTGGTACCACATCAAGGAGGCAAAATGTTGTATAAATTACGGGTACAGTATAAATTAGGCAAATGGGAGATTAAGCACTTACGTTGCGGGTGGTGTTCTCAACTTCTCACTAGTTATAAGGGTAATGATAGGGTTATTATCCTCTTCATTTACTACTTATATTGTATTTGAAGTTTTTTTTTAATCATTTTCGTTTAAGTATTTTTTTAATATCCTTAATCATTAAGAAAAAATTAAAAAAATATATGTAATTTTACTAATAGTCACTTCCTTAACTATTAAGTAAAATTAAAAATTAAAAAAATCAAATGCAAAAATAATACTAAATAAGTAGTAGGAGAGTAGTAACCGTATCATTATTCTAGTTATAATACTATATATATATAATATATACAATACTGCTAGGCACAATCGTCTTATGCAGACGCTGTGTAGTCGGCTGACGTGGCGTCATGCCACATCAGCTGATTTAATATTTAGAAAAAAAGGGAAACAAAAACAAAAGAAAAAGAAAATTGAGATGAAAATCGAAATCAAACTTCTCACTTGGCTTTTGCTGCTCTGCGTGTGAGAGGAGACCAGGTGAGGGTGCGTGAGAGAGGGTTGGTCCAACCAACTCACCTCCTTCGTCGTGTGGAACCCAGAAGATTGGGTGGGCATCTTTGTTGGGTGGGTCGCGTTGGTGTGGGTCAAGCCCAAGCATTTGGGTGGGCTTGGTTTGGGTTAGGTTCGTGGGCCAGCACCTGGCGTCAGCTTCGTGGGCCTTCACTTGGGGTCAGCTTCGTGGGTGGCCTGCACCTCGGGTCAGCGACGAGCTTCGTGGGTTGGATTTTGTGGGCGGCTTGCACCTCGGTTCAACAACGAGGTCCATGGGTCAACTTCGTGGGTGGCCAGCACCTCGGGTTAGCGACAAGCTCAATGGGTCTAGTTTTCCTAGGTCAGCTTCGTGGGCGGCTAGTATCTCGGGTCAGTGATGAGCTTCGTGGGTTCAAGTAATTTATTTTTGCTTCCACTTCGCTTCAATATACAAACTTGCATTGATAATCCATCGTGATTTAGTCTTTTTTCCTTCCACAGCATGTTGATTTAGTTATTGTTAATAAGTTTTTTGCATTGCATAGAGTTAGACTAAAAATTTCTTGGCTGAAAATACATTGCATAGAGTTAGATATGTAGAAATTTCTTGGCTGAATATACATTGCATAGAGTTAGAATACATTGCACATAGTTTAGATATGTAGAAATTTGTTGGCTGAAAATATTTTTTCCTGGTTAAATATTGTGGTTTAATTATTGTGGTTTAATTGCAAACATATGTTTCTAAATGCATGAACAGAGGATTGCATGTGGAGAGTTGGTTTAGTCATCGCTATTGATGGGTTTGGTACATGTCTGGCATGTGCAAAAATCTTATTTGAATCAAATTTTGATGTGTTTTTCTTTTCTTGGAAGAAGTATGTACAATATTAGTCTTCACTATTGGTCAATTGAATTAATTTTCTTGAAAACTTATCAAAGACTGACCTTGGATATTGAACAACTTGTACAGGGCGTGGGAAAAGAGAAAGAACACCTATCTCTGCTAACACCATCTAGCTCAAATCCTCAAAACTCAGTATGTTATTTCATAATAAAAAAATTTATTGCAACTCAATGTTTAACATTCTAATTATTATTATTATTTTTATGTAAGGACATCACTCAAACTGGTTTACCAAACTATCCAAATTACATGCACGGTTACTTTGGACCAATGCCTGCATGGTCACCAGCTTTTCTGCCATATCAAGATGGCAACAAAAATCCAAGTAACATTCAGGTGGTTTTTAATTTCGTTCTTGTCTTTTAGTTATTAGTTAATTATTTTTGATGTTGTTTAAATTTTTTCCTTTTTTTGTTTGAAGCAAAACGTTGGTTACCCATTTCAATATGGGATGGGACCTCCGAGGCCATTTATCGGTACAAGCCACGCAACGAGCACAAGAGTTTTTCAAGAAAGTTCACCCAATTGTTTGGAAACTGAAACATTATCTACATCTAGTAAAGTTGATGAAGAAATTCTGTTGGATAGACCAGATGAACGGGAAATTGATGATGGAACTACCAGTACACTACAAGTAGTGCCATCGTCAGATGGAGATGATATAATTAAGGAGCCAAAGTCAGGGATGGAGTTCAATTCATTTTAAGATTTATTGAGCTATTATAAGTAATATGCTAAAAAAGACGGGTTTGGGGTGATGACACAAAGAAGTGAGAGATCAGAGGATCAAAGTGTCAGATATGTCACCCTTGGTTGTGCAAGGGGAGGGAAGGCCAGGAATAGGAGTTCCAATGTCGCCAACCCATGGCCGAAGGGAAAGACGGACTGTAAGGCATGAATTAATGCCTTAAGAGTTGAGGGGAAGATGCGGATCACAACAGTCTATAATACACATAATCACGACCTCAGCCCATAGAAATCCCACTTCATGTAACAAAGAAGTGAGTGAGACCGTTAAAAGAGTCCTAGACACAAACGACTTAGCTGGCATCTGATTGAATAAGAGTTATGGATTTCTTGCCATTGGCGCATGTGGATTCGAGAATTTCCCATCTTTGAAAAAAAATTGTCACAATTATATCGACAAAGCACGATATCTACGGCTTGGTGCAGGTGGTGCTAGAGCACTTCAAGATTATTTTATGAGGATGCAATACAAGAATAACAGATTTTTTGTGTTGGTGGATTTAGACGATGACAGGAGGTTGAAGAATGTTTTTTGGGCAAATTCACGTAGTCGGGCAGCCTACCAGGATTTTAGTAACGTGGTCACATTCGACACCACATACCTGATAGATATGTATGTGATGTCCTTTGCACTATTTGTTGGTGTAAATCACCATGGGCAGTCGATTCTGTTAGGAGCTGGGTTACTTTCCAGTGAGGACACGAAGACCTTTACGTGGTATTTCAAACTTGGTTGCAGTGTATGGACGGTATAGCTCCTAAGGCTATTATTACTGATCAAGACAGAGAAATGAAAAATGCAATTGCTATTGTCTTTCCTGAAACTCGACATAGATTATGTTTGTGGCATATATTGAAGAAAGTCCCTGAGAAACTCAGGTCATATGCTACCTATAGAAGTGGCTGAAAACTCAATTGAAGAAATGTGTATACGACACACAAACAATTGAGGAGTTTGAGGAATGTTGGGTTGGGTTTATTAAGACATATGACTTATATGACAATGCGTGGTTGAAGAGTTTATATGTGGAGTGTGAACATTGAGTACCGGTATTCGTTTGAGAGTACAACCCAGTGCAGCGAGAGTATGAATACTTTTTTTGACGGTTATGTTCATTCAAAGACAAATTTGAAAGAGTTTGTCGGCTAGTTTGATAATGCGTTGAGGAAGAAAATTGAGAATGAAAATCATGCAAAATTTCAGTCATTTACCCAAACCATTCCCTGCTTATCTAGATCTCCAATTGTAAAAAAGTTCCAAGAGATGTAAACTAACGCTAAGTTTAGGGAAGTTCAGCAGCAAGTACTAGGTGTGCTCGATTGGATCCATCTCTACTTACATCAGATGGTGTACTGAACAGTTAATTGGTAGAAGATGAACTTTATATTGAGGAGTTCAGTAAAGTGGTTAAATATTCGGAATAGCATTTTTCATAATATATAATAGAGAAAAAATTAGAAAAAAGAAAAAGAAAAAGCAAACCAGGAGTGCGAGTGGAATCGGATTATTCTGCGAGCCGAAATCTACTGTACTACACAGCCCGCCGAGTCGCCGACGGTCGAATGTCTGGCGGCTGGAGCGAGTCGTCCATTTCAATTAGAGAGAGAGAGAGATAAGTCGTGAGATGGAAGTAGGCGGCAACAAAGGAGACAGCATGGTGGAGTCCCCAACCCATTCTCAGCAAACTAGTAATCGTCCTTATCCCTACATTTCCACACTCACATTTTCTGCTGTTTCTGTTTCGTTGCATAGGATATGAATGAAAATAGAAAGATACACGAGAGAAATGGTTATGCTTATGACACATACGTTTATTAGCGTTATTTCTTGATTACTTTTTGGAGAAATTTGCAAATAGGCTGAATGGATATGCTTATGCAACATACGTTTATTAGCGTTATTTCGTGGTTACTTTTTGGAGAAATTTGCTCAATAGGCTGAATGGTTATGCTTATGCGAGGCTGAATTTGAGTGGACTTGTCTGTGCTCTTCGGGCTTTTCAAATCCTGGGGAAATGTCTATCTTATGAGCTTTGTTTCCTTTTGTTTGCATACAGCTCCCCAACTTCGAATGTTCCCCCGAATTAACCCAAATTTGGTTTTATATTCTGCTTTTGTTTTCTATATTTTATTCAGAGACTTGTTATAGTTGGAATCTCGGTGCTCTTTGTTTTGGTGTATTTTAACCTGGCAATGGAACGTAACTTGCTTTGAATTTGGTATAGATACAGACCAATTAATGAGATCAAATATATGCATCACTAGTTATGAATCTTTCTCACATTCTCTGGTTGCATAATACTAGTTAAGCAAGTTGCTAAAACTGGCTTGTTTTTTTTTTTTTCATGGAAAGTTCCTTTTATCACTCATTTGAATTAGGAAAATAATAAACTTACCACTCTTTTACAATTCTATTTTAAATGAAGGATGGCTATATAAAATCGAAATAAATTTTTATGTGATGGCACTATTAAATTGGTTGATTGTAAAATAGTTGTAAAAGAGTTATAGGTGTATCGGCACCCTTCAAATTAATGGAACTTACCTAGGTTAGCTTCTTGCGTTTTGGGATTTCTTTTATAAGTAATTGGATATCGATGTAAAGGTAGATTCACCCCATGAGACTTCTCCATAAACCAGTCAGACGTTTTGACTTTTGCTTAACTTTTTATATCTTGCTTATTTTTTATTCTACTAGAAAATTGTAGAAATGGAGGTCTTTTAAGAAACTCAACCCTCACAACACTTTGGGGAATACTGACATCCAATTACATGAAAATTACCTTTTGGAGAGATGTAGGATAGATCAGTTCCCTACGATGCCCAAGAGTTGACATTATTTGCAGAGGAACAACAAAAGGGTAGTGGGTTGACATGCTGCCCAATTAGGAAGATCCCAATTTGCAGAAATTACCTGGTATGGTTCATAAAGACTGGTTTATTGGTGGTGGAGCTGAAGTAACTTAGGTTTTGAATTAGGCCATTATAGTGTTTCATATGTCTTTAATTGGCAGTTATAACACCTCAACTGGACTGTGAACGGTCAACATATCTCCAGATAANGTGTAAAGGTAGATTCACCCCATGAGACTTCTCCATAAACCAGTCAGACGTTTTGACTTTTGCTTAACTTTTTATATCTTGCTTATTTTTTATTCTACTAGAAAATTGTAGAAATGGAGGTCTTTTAAGAAACTCAACCCTCACAACACTTTGGGGACTACTGACATCCAATTACATGAAAATTACCTTTTGGAGAGATGTAGGATAGATCAGTTCCCTACAATGCCCAAGAGTTGACATTATTTGCAGAGAAACAACAAAAGGGTAGTGGGTTGACATGCTGCCCAATTAGGAAGATCCCAATTTGCAGAAATTACCTGGTATGGTTCATAAAGACTGGTTTATTGGTGGTGGAGCTCAAGTAACTTAGGTTTTGAATTAGGCCATTATAGTGTTTCATATGTCTTTAATTGGCAGTTATAACACCTCAACTGGACTGTGAACGGTCAACATATCTCCAGATAAAGTTAGGAAAACTACTTGAAAGCTAGCTTCTTCTTATCTCTACTTCCCAAAAGCCATGACCACACTTTAAAGGTCTTAATTGGGTATGATAAGGGTTTTTCAAAATCCCCAAGATGCATGAATTAAAGATCAGGATAATGCTTATAGGCATTGCCAATCTTTTATTGACATTGTTGCACACCAGTTTTAATATCAATATGTAATTACTTTCGTTTTTGGAAAGTAGTAGGTATTTCCTTTGTATACGTCCTGTGTACTTGGGCTTATGCCTATTTCTTGGCAATAAAATATTTNAAATTAATGTATAGGCGAAGCCCATGTACACAAGAAGTAGACAAAAGAAAACATCTAAATACATTCTAAGACATCAGAAACATCTTTCCCCTAGTTAATAAATAGTTTGGTATCCTTCTTGTCTCAAGCCTATAGAGGGTTTGGTTTGTATTTTCATTGCATGCATGCGGAGTGTAGGAACATGATAAATAATGCATTGACCATTGACACATTAGCTTGCAACTTTTACAGAATTTGAAAATAAAGTATAAGATTTCAGGCAAGCCTGAAATATCAATGCACTTGATAGCACGACTTGTACAGAAATTCTCAAAGATTAAACTACACCAAATCACTCATCAAGATCTACACCAAGACTATAGTTGTTATGAGTTTTAACCACTAGCCTATAAAGGAATGATTATTGGCAGCACCAAGCAAAGAGGATTTTTGTTTTTTGATAAGTAAAAGTATATTAATAAAGAATGCCCTAGCTACGTAGGAGCATTAGATACAAGGAAATCATGGAAATCTTGGGCATTAAATTAACGGCAATGACCCAAGTACAAAGAGTTCTAAAGAAGAAAGCTTTAAGTTCCTCCATCAATCTCTCTGTCCTTGAACGTCCATTCGTTCCGCTCCTACCACACACACCACATGATGTAGATAGGAAGCATCTTCCATACAGCCTTGATCTGTTGATTACCTCTCAGGTCTGTCCAACTAGCCAGCATTGTCACTACTGTCTCAGGCATAACCCAACCTAAGTCTAGCCTACTAAATGCTTCATTCCATATCCCTCGAGCTACCACACAAAGTAGTAGAAGGTGGTGTATTGATTCCCCCTTGTTCCTACACATACAATACCAATTTGCGATGATCACCCTCCATCTCCTCAAATTATCCGTTGTGAGGATCTTGCCCAAGGAGGCGATCCACACAAAAAATGCTGCTTTGAGAGGCACCTTATGTCTCCATATCCTTTTCTAGGGGAACTGAGTTGAAGGCTCTTGTGACAGGGACTTATAAAACGAACGAACTGAGAACATACCTTTACTTGTAGATATCCACCACAATAAATCAGCGTGCTGTTACTCGGTTTGAGTGAATACAAGAGACTGAAAAGAGCTGTGAAACTGTCCATTTCCCAATCATGGGCCGCCTAGCTAAAATTGATATTCCATTGGGTCTGATCCCCCACTATCATCATGACTTCCGCCACTGAAACATCCTTGGCACTTGCAATCCTGAAGAGGGCAGGAAATAGGTCCTTTAGAGCGCAATTACCACACCAGGTATCAAACCAGAATTTGATCCTAGCCCCATCACCTAAACAAAATCTTGTGTGACGGGAGAAAACCCCCCATCCTTTTCTTATATGTTTCCACAAACCCACTCCATGTGCCCCTCTCACTTCATTAGTACACCAACCACCCCATGAGCCCCCATATTTACTCTCAATCACCAACTTCCATAAAACTTCTGGTTCTTTGTGGTATCTCCACAGCCATTTTCCAAATAACGCTCGATTAAAAATTCTCAAACTTCTAAGGCCCAAACAACCATTAGAGTGAGGACAACATACCTTCTCCCACCTTACTAAGTGAAATTTAAACTCCTCACCTATTCCACCCCACAAGAAATCTCGTTATAGTTTCTCTATACGAAGTGCCACACTAGCTGAAATAGGTAACAAGGATAAAAAAATATGTCGGTAAGTTAGATAATGTGCTCTTTATCAGGGTGATCCTACCACCTTTTGATAGGCGCATTCTTGTCCAGCCTGCTAATCGACACTCTACTTTCTAAATCATAGGATCCCAAGATAAGTCATAGGGAGTGAGGCAATCTTACACCCCAAAATATTAGCCAACTGTCTTATACGTTGTACATCTCCAATAGGCACCATCTCTGATTTGTCCAGGTTCACTTTCAACCCAGAAGCTGCTTCAAAACAAAGTAGAAGAGCCTTCAAAACTCGAACTTGATTATGGTCTGCCTCACAGAAGATAAGAGTGTCATCTGCAAACAATAAATGTGAAATATTAATAAGTCCCCCGCCTGGGGATCCAATCGAGTAACCAGTCACACGACCATTAACGACCAAAGCTGAGGTCATTCTGCTCAAAGCCTCCATTACAATAACAAAAAGTGATGGGGACAATAGGTTGGCTTGTCTTAGACCTCGTGTGCTGTGAAAAAAACCTGTTGGGCTTCCATTTATCAGAACTGAGAATTTCACCGTAGATATACACCAACGGATCCATGATCTCCATCTCACCCCAAAACCACACCTCCCAAGAAGGTCGAGTAGAAAGTCCCAATTAACATGGTCATACACCTTCTCCATGTCTAACTTGCATATAATCTTTGTGGTGCCAGCTTTCAGTCTACTATCCAGACATTCATTAGCAATAAGGACCTCATCTAAAATCTGTCTATCCCTTACAAAAGCGTTTTGAGGCTTTGAGATTATCTTTCCCACTACCTCACTAAGGCGATTCGCAAGTACCTTGGAAAGGATCTTGTATACCCCATTTACAAGACTAATGGGTCGGAACTCCCTAATCTCCGAAGCCCCAACTGTTTTCGGTATCAAAGCAAGGAACGTGGCTTTTAGGCTTTTCTCAAATTGACCAGTCGAGTGAAATTCCTGGAACACCTTCATGAGATCTTCCTTTAATACCTCCCAACATGCTTGAAAAAAACCCATGGAAAACCCATCAGGACCCGGAGCCTTATCTTTAGCCATTTTCCTCACCACTTCAAAAACCTCGACCTCCTCAAAAGGTCTCTCCAAGCGGATGCCATCCGTATACCCAATAGAGTAAAAAACTAGGCCACCAGGCTTAGGTCTCCAACCCTCCTGCTCAGTAAGTAGCTGTTCAAAAAAACCAACTACATGATCATTGATCCTCTGCTCATCCTTACAATCTACCCCTTCAATCTTCAACGACTCAATATTATTAGATCTCCTGTGAGAATTGGCTACCCTGTGGAAAAACTTAGTGTAGCGATTGCCTTCCTTCAACCATAACGCTCTCAACTTAATAGAACGATCCTCTCGAGGTCTGCAACTAGAACTAGTTTTTGAGCTAATTCCTCCTGTGTTAAGGTCCTAAACTCTTGTAACCTTTCTAGCTCTTGGATCTCCCTTGTTTTGCTCATCTTGTGTTCCCCAATGTCCCCAAAGGACTGTCGATTCTAAAGTTTTAAGTCTTGTTTTAGAGCCTTCAATTTACCCGCAAATGTGAAATTGGGAGTACCCTGAATCTGATAAGATGACCACCACTGTCTAACCCTATCCATAAATCCTTTTGTTTTCAGCCACATGTTTTCGAACTTAAAGTACCGACGTCTTCTTTGAATCCCACCACAATCCAATATGATAGGCCAATGGTCCAAACACAACCGAGGTAATCTCTTTTGCCAAACCTTCGAAAAATGACTCTCCCACTCTGGAGAAATTAAGAATCTGTCTAACTGAGACCACGTTTGGTTATTGGCCCACGTACATAAACCCCCCGCCATTGGTAAATCCACTAAATTCAACTCAAAAATGCATTCCGAAAAATCTGACATTGCTGGACGCATTCTTCTATTGCCAAAACACTCACTGGGAAACTTGTTATATTAAAATCTCCACCAATACACCATGGAAGGTCCCACCAACTGTGCACACCAGCTAGTTCATCCCATAATATACTCCGATCGTTGTCTGAATTAGGTCGATACACACCTGCAAAGGCCCACAAAAAACCATCTGATACACTCATAAAGGAACATGCTAACGAAAATAACCCAATAAACTCCTCCCTTTTCTCCACCACTCGTTGGTCCCACATCACCAACAGCACCAGGCAAAGAGGAATGAGAGGATAACATCAAAATATAGGTAATAGAGTAGAAACAGTTGCTGCAAACTGTCTTAACCACACTTTCATATTCCAAAAACTCAATTTTACTTGGCTTTCCGTAACAAGGGAGATGAGTGTACAAGATGTCCTATCATTCTTAGCAGCGGGAGATGTAGGAAAACCTTTTTATTACATTGTTTAGGTGGTGGTTTTGTGATTTTGTTTTCTTTTATGGATAAGTGGGGGGTTATGGTTTTAGAGAAAAGTAGATTTTGGAAATTTCTTGGCAGCTATAAATTGGGGCTTTAAGGTAGCTTTGGAATGGTTCGTTGATGTCAAAGGATAAGAGAACTCTAGGGTTTAAGGGTTTAGAAAGGTATGAGAGAAGGAATATGATTCCTGATCTCATGGTCAGGATGTTGAATTTGTGTGTGTACTCTTACATATAATAACCCCCTGCACCGTATTAATTGTAAGTGAGCTTCTTGCTTGTGATTTCATGGTACAAAGTAATTAGTTATAGTGATTTGCACGTCCAAATTGATGACACTTTTCCATTGAAATTCTAGCTATCCACTTTTGTTTAGCATCCACAAGAAGACTTCACTTTTGGTCAAGCTACACCATATGACAAAGCTCTCTGAAATATGGTATTGTCAAGAAAGACCTCTGGATTGCTCTCCTCATAATAATCATTAAGCCTTAGTCTAACAACTCTATTCACATTAACCAATCTATCACTCTCCTCCTGTGGAAGAAAATGCTGATTTTCTCCCTTAAAGGCAGCACCTTGATGTGTTAACCCTATGACTGTGTCAGCTGTGGGGGCACTTGATTATGGTGGTTCCCTGGGAAGTTAAGAGAGAAAAGGTGTTGGGTTTTAGTGATGCACAGGAGTTGAATCTGGAGCTGATATGGTGTACCTGGGGTCTTGTAAGTGGTCGGTTCAACAGAATTTTCTTCAGAATAAGGGCTGACAGCCTGTGTGGAGTTTTGTGTGGTAAACAATTGTTCCAGCATTGCTTACATCGTCACTTTATGGAGTCATGCACATGATGTGTCACAAAGAATATGCTAGTACTTTTTGCAAAATTTGACCTGCACACGCTTCTAGCATAACCACTTTCCTTCTGAGGCTCTGTGCATATAATATATCACATGATCTATATGGTGTTCAGTATGGCTCAACCTTAGTACTTCCAAAGTTCCCACGTGTTGTTAGCCACATGATATCAATATGACCAAGGAACAATCCCGCCAAACATAACCCTCAATATATCCAAATTCAGAATAAAAAACAGTAATATTCTCTAAGAACAATACTCCAATTAAATGACTAAAATACCTCTAAAGTAAATTATAGAACAAAGGTTTTCTAACTCCCATGAATTATTCAAAAAATAATTCAATAAACTAGACATTTTACAATTTGTGTGTGTCATTCATCCACCAAGACCATGATAATCTTTTCTTTATTATTCAAATTTTATTAGGATGATATAATTTGGTGGTTATAGATTTTGTGCACATTTTCATTTAGTTGTGAGTTTTGTGTTTATGAGAGTCATGGAGTCCATTGAAAATATGTTTAGAAAGAAAAGTAACTGAAATGTATGTTTTTGGTGTTTTGGAAGTTGTGGGGTTCACTTAAAGTATATTAGTTTTGTGGGAGTTTTTCTTTCTATTTTTATCTTTTTGTAAGAGTGGTATTGATTTCTCATGGTGTTTTTGAAAGTGGTGGGGCCCATTGATGATTAGACATTTTTTTTTTGGGGTGGGGGAATAAGTTTGTTGGGGTAAAACATGTTTGTTTTTAGAGTTGATGGAAAATGATTTTTTGTTGTTGCATAATCATTGTTTGTAATACCCGTATAAGAAGGTGAGAAATGGGATCCCATTTTGCTTATGAGGAAGAAGCTCTTGCCCTTTATAATAATTCCAAGGGGCTCTAATTGTAACATTGACTAGTCATTCCTGAATTGTTACATTGTTATTTGAAATTTCTTTAATGCTTAAGTTTGTTGAATTATTTTTCTAAAAAGTTTCTTGGAAGTTAGAAAGCGTGGTTGTTTAATATTTTTGTTGTTTAATTGGAGTATTGTTATTAGAGATTTTGTTTCTTTACAATTTTTGAACATATCGAATTTTATGTTTGGTGGGTGTATGTTTATGATTGTTAATTCCATTGAAGGATAGAGATTTTCCTGTTGAAGTTATTCTGGGAAAGTTAGAGCTCTGATTATTTTGTAAGAACTTGTAACAGTTTAATAGTACAATTACAGCTAGTATGATACTATTTTTGGGTTTAGGGCGCTAGAGGTTATAGATGCTGATAATTTCAACCCACTGACTTGTGGGATTTTGGAATAACTTGAAAATGGTATTTCCATAAGATCTACAGTCAATTACTTGTTGTTTTGACTTTAATCGATCTTTTCAAATCTTTGGTAGGGCACTTGAAACTAAATGTATGAAATGAACAACCTAACCATCGATGGTTTGTTGTGTATTTCAGTATCTGATGATGATGAAATAGACTACTCTGTGAAACCAGAGTTCTATGATCCCGATCTTGATGATAAAGATGAAGTGTGGGTTCAAAAGAGAAGAAAAGGTCACAGCTCTGATGCTGTTCTTAGCTGCCCAGCTTGCTTTACAACTCTGTGCCTAGAATCCCAAAGGTATATGCATTGGACCTGTATATTGNACCTTTTTAGCGTAAATCTTTCAATTTATGAGTCATTTATCTGGAAGTTATTGGTTTACTGGAAAGTGTACCATAGGATGGCATGGGTATGAAATGGCTCTGTACATGGAGAGGAAGGGTTGGATGAAGATGAGATGGACAGCAGTGTCCTGCATTGCACATGTGCCAGGACTTGTTGATCTATTCTCATGAACTGTCTGTGTTTGTTCGGAATACAAAGGTTGGCCGATCTGATGATGACTTATGTTTTCAGCAAATACAACTTAGACAGTTGTATGGATTTGAATTCCTGAACCCTGAATTAATCTTCCACACCTTGTTGTTTGGGAAAGGAGATGCCATTTGGTCCAAAGACCATAGTCAATCTAACTTTGATATGCCATTGGTAAACTATGCATACGCAAGCTATGCAGTATCCAAACATTAATTTCTTGGATTATGAAGCTGTAAGGTGTATCAAGGACATTGTTGACACCCAATCTAGGCAGGGTTCTAGAATGCTTCACTTCCACTGATAGATAAAAGTATCTGGAATTGGCAATAATTAAGTAAAATGACCTTGAGGTTTAATAGAGCAAATAGACTCGGCCTTTGCACTCCATTGGTGTTTTTTGTTTATTTTTTTTAGGGTTGCCGGGTAGGGGATACAAAAATAAATTTTTCAATGAGAACATATTAGCATATTAATGGGAGCTTTTCCTGATAAAAGTTTGATACTTGTTATGGTGCTCAACTTTACATTAGGTAATTCTCTTTCAGTAAACTTCCAGTAAATCCCAGTTTTTTCGGCTTCTGTATAAATTAGATTAAGGAGAAACCATGTTAATTCATATGAATTATGTATCTTGATGGTGCCCCACTTTCATTTGAAGTGGCTCACAATGTTTAATTGATGAGACTTAAATCAATATCTGCATCTTGGTATTATTTCTTACACAAAGATGAAATAAATAGGATCATCCATTGTGGATTAAGGCTGTGCTTGCTTCTGTTAAATTGTTTCCAGGCCATATGTCATCTTTGGGAGTGTTGTGGTAGATGATCATTTTCTGTTCTTATAAAAAGGAAACACATGCCCACACACAAATTTGTGGGGGCATGTGTGTGTGTCATGTTTTTGTTACTAACTTGTGCGTCATGGGAAATGTTCTTTTATGTGAGAGCGTTGTAGTACATATTAATGATTGTTGATTGCATCAAACAATACGGTGTTTGTAACGCCCCAATGGAAAGCCTAAACCACATGGCCTATACTTCAAAAGGACTAATCAATAATATAATTGGATCTCCATTAGAACATTATAAAGAGCAATAACTTCTCATTTCCAAGAAATGTGGGATTCCATTCACCACCTACCCTTATCACTTATCCTTGTTAGGCCAGTTCGTCATAGGTGGCATGGCTCGAGTCCTACATTTCCGGTTGGGAAATGCTCTGATACCATTTGCAACGCCCCAATGGAAAGCCCAAACCACATGGCCTATACTCTAAAAGGACTAGTCAATGATACAATTAGAGCCTTCATTAGAATATTATAAAGAGGAAGAATTTCTCCTTTCCAAGCAATGTAGGATCCCATACACCACCTACCCTTATTACTTATCAGAATGGGTATCATAGTGTTGCCTATATGGCATCACTGGTAGTTTTTTATTTTTTATTTTTTGTATTGGAAACGGAGTACTATATTTGGGTGTTATTTTGTGATTTCTCAAGAACTAGTGGCATCTTTGGTAATAGATTTTTTTAGAAAGAAAAAAAAGAGGTAAAAGCATTTAGATTAGTGTCAAACCCCAATTAATTGATGGAGGCAATTATGGTAGTTGTGGTGATTTAAGCAGGAAAATTGTTGTGCCAATAATGGTGCTTTGGAAATCGTTGTTGTGGACCTGGTGTGTATATTGAGAGCTAGGTTGAGATACCAAGAACAGTTGTGGTACAGTGGTGAAGGTGGCTAAGGTAGTTAATGAGGTAGGCGATGACTTTTAGAAGTGTTCACAATGGGGTTTTTTCTTTTTTCTTTTTAATAGGAAACATGAACTTTTCATTAAATCAGAAAAACATTACAAATATTGATCAACCCAACAGACTTGTTGAATACAACTAGGGACATAACCCCACCAAACATTGATGTCATTGACATTCCATGCATATCTGGCTAGTTTATGAGCAGCTACATTGCAATCTCGGTAGACATGTTGAATTGTGCACCTCGGTACCCTTTGCATAAGCTGTTGAATATCCTTGACAATATGTCCCAGCAAAGATCTTGAATTATCCAACTCTTGGATTTCTTTAACCATCTTAAGTGAGTCACTTTCAATATGAACCTCCTGTAGGCCAAGAGGAATACTTAGTTGTAGCCCTCTTAGAATAGCAATCAGTTCAATTTCAGATGAATCATTCACTGCCACTTCCTTTTTACTAGCTGCCATAAGTACTGCTCCTTTGTTGTCTCGAAGAATCAGCCCCACACTTGCAAAACCTTGTTCATGAAACATGGCCCCATCCACATTAAGTTTAACAACATCCTGAGGAGGTGGAATCCATTTTGTATTTTTCTTAACACTACTTTGAGGTGCTCCCTGGATTGACTTAAACAGCTTTTGCATAGAAAGAGCTTGATTGATCACACTCTCTGTTGGCAAGTCCTTCAAATATCCATTGATTCCTTCTATACCAGCAACTCCATGCAGTCAGGAACACTAACTCCAAGTCCTTCTTTTTACTCTCTTGTATTTGTCTAGCAAAATCCACAAACTGTATATCGGGTTCACCAATTTGTAGGTCAGGAAAAACTTTCTTCCAGCTCTCTTGTAAGAGTGAGCAATGGCATAGAGCATGCATCGTGTTTTCTGCTGATTTAGAGCAGAGCTGACATAGATCATCAATGACTACTTTCCTCTTCTTCAGATTTGATAAAGTGGGTAACCCCTCCATACATGCCCTCCAAGCAAAAACCTTCACCTTGTTGGGGATGCTCAGTTTCTAGATCCCTTTCCAAATTCTTTTTTGCCAACTAGCATTTGAAGATTCGACCTGCCCACTACTTTTCTGCATATCACTGAATAGCCTGTAAGCACTTTTAACACTAAACCTGCCACTTCTCTCCATAATCCAAGTCAGAAAGTCTTCATGAAACTCAGTACTCAGAACCATCTTCAGCACTTCATCTGCTGCTGCTGGTGGAAGTACACTTTGAACTTTTGAAACATTCCACCATCTGCTATTTGGATCAATTAGTGCCTCCACTTTTGCCCTATACTCTTGGATCTCTCCCTCCCCCACATGCAGTTTAAGATCTTTAAAACCTGGAATCCAATTGTCATTCCAGATATCAATATCTCTACCATTACCTACCCTCCATCTGCAACCTTGTGCAACCTTGTGCCAATTTATCCTTAACAGACCAAATGCCCTTCCATGCATAAGAACAATTATGACCCAGCTTTTGAGTCGAGAAACCTGTTGTGAGGTAAGTATCTAGCTTTAAAGACCTTATGAAGCAAGCTGTCCTCATTTTGCATTAGCCTCCAGCCTTGCTTAGCAAGAAGAGCATCACTGAAAGTTCTCAAATCCTTGAAACCCATGCCACCTGCTCAAGATCAGTGCACAAAGAAGAGGGTAATTTAAAACAGCTCATAGAGTATGTTGGGATGGAGAGTGCCACTACCTTGATGAGGATCTCTTTACCACCTTGTGGCTAAATCTTCTCCTTCCAGCTCTGAAGTTTTTGCCAAACTCTATGCTTAATATCCAAGAAAGCATTGTATTTTGCTCTTCCAACCATTGGAGGGAGACCTAAATACTTGTCATATTGTTGGAATTCTTGGATGCCCCAGTAGTCTAGAATTGCCTTCTGTGTATCAGTAGGGACATTCCTTCTAAAAATCATGGCAGTTTTTTCTTGATTGATTCTCTGACCAGATGCCTTCTCATATGACTCCAATAATCTTTGCACAGCTCTATTTTCATTGAGGTTTGCTTTGCAAAATAGCACACTATCATTTGCAAAGAGAAGGTGGTTCACCAAAGGGGCTCCTCGACAGATTTTAATTCCACTGATCTGTCTGTTCTGTTCACCTTGTTGTAACAATGTGATCAGTCCTTCAGTACATATCAAAAAGAGATAGGAGATAGGAGATTGCCCTGCCTCACCCCTCTAGAAGGATATATAGGTCCCATAGGCTCTCCATTGACAAGTATAGAGAAAGACTCATACAGAGCATAACCATATCAATCCATTTCTTGGCAAACCTCATCTGCAGCATGACCTCTTCCAAAGAAGTCCATTCAAGCCTATCATAGGCTTTGCTCATATCGAGCTTAAGTGACATGAAGCCCTCTTTCCCTGCTCTCTTATATCTCAAATAATGGATCATTTCATAAGCAACAATTATATTTTCTTGAGATAATTCTACCAGGAACAAAGGCAGTTTGAGAACTGGCAATTATGACAGGGGGAATCAACTTGAGCCTATTAGCCAATACTTTAGAAATAAGTTTGTAAATAACATTATATTCAGTCACTTTTTCAGGTCTTTTTGTTTTTGGAATCAGGGTTATAAAAGTATGATTGAGAGAGGATTGGAATTGACCTTCATTAAAGCATGCAGCACAGCAGCAGTGACTGATCTTCCCACAACGGCCCAATATTGTTGAAAGAATATAGGTGCCATTCCAAGAGGTCCAGGAGCTTTGGTAGGGTTCATTTGGTTTAAGGCATCCTCCACTTCATTTGCTGTAAATGAAGTGGTAAGATCCTCATTCATTCCCCTTGTGACTCTTTTATTTAGAGCGGACAAAAAACACAAGTTTCCTCTCTGTGAATTAGCAGTGAAAAGCTCCTGAAAGTATTGCAATATCAGATCATCTTTTTCCTCTCCTTCTCTCCACAATCCTTCTCCATCTTTGAGTCTCAGAATCTGATTCTTTTTTCTCCTGTGAGAGGCCTTTCTATGAAAGAATTTAGTATTTTGGTCTCCTGCCTTTAACCACAAAGCCTTTGATCATTGTCTCCACAGAATTTCATCCCTTTCTAACCAGCAGTGCAGTTCGTCTCTAGCTTGCTGATGTTCTTCCTTGGTCTGGATTGTTAAGTCACTATTCTGGAGTTTTTGAAGCCGAGCTCTTGCTTGTGATATCTTGAACTGGACACAAAAGACTGTTTATTCCACTATGTGAGATTTTCACTGCACACAGATATCTTGTTCATAATATCCCCCATACCATTTTGCCCCGTGTTATATTTCCAAGACTTCTCAATGACCTTTTCGCAATCTGTATCCTCAATCCACATTGCTTCAAACCTGAAAAGTTTGAGTCCCTTTCTTCTTATACTGCAGCCTTCTGTCTGCATAATTATGGGTATATGATCTGAATGAGCAGCTGAGCCATGAACGACCTTAGCCTAGGGAAACAAAGAACTCCACATATTATTTGCAAAGTATCTATCCAGCCTTTCACAAATATTGCTTTCCCTCTCTCGATTATTCCACCATGTGAATTTGGACCCAGAATAACCCATGTCAACCAATTCACAGTCATTCACAACTTGCATGAATTCCTCCATTTGTTTTTCAGGTCTTGTTCTACCCCCTTGTTTTTCCCTTCTGCTTAAAATCTCATTGAAGTCTCCAAACACAAGTCATGCATTATTGCCATCTCTACTTATTGATCTCAACAGGTTCCAGGTTTCAATTCCTTCTTGCTGTTTCAGGTTGTCTATAAATACCTGTCATCTGCCAGATCCTCTTCTCTCTACCTTCCTCAGTAACCATTAGAACACTAGGGAGATAGCACATCTAAGGGTGGCAGTGGTGTGGCGGCAGTAGCGGGAACCAAAATAGCAGCATCAATGCAGGCATCAATGATTATGATTAGTTGATACCTGTAATTGTTTTTTTTTTTTTTTTTATAAGATTGATAACCTGTAATTTAGATGGTCATGGAGGCAACAATAATGGTACGTACCATGGCAGTAATAGTGGCAATTGTAGCGATTGTCAAAGTTTCTCCCTCTTTTATGGGGACTGCTTTGGAAATAGGATAGTATAGATGTGCGTTGACTTCATTTCTTGCAATGTAAGCACATTTCTGAATAAGAAATTGCAGCAATGATGTGTTCATGGTTTTGGCTTCTAACTCTGGTTTTGCTTCTTCAGCGATCTTAAGTGTATCAAATTTGTTACCTGCTTCTGTTGTTTGCAATAATTACCTAGAAGTTTGTGTGTATGGTCAAATAGGCTACATATCTTAGAGCTTGAGTTTGGTT
>QEOT01005018.1:13716-26118 GCA_003123785.1 Pterocarya stenoptera
TGACTTCGACTCCGATTCGATCCGACTCTAATACACTGATATCGACTCTGACTCCGACATCAATATTATATATATTTTATAAATATATATGTGTTTTTCTATATATTAATCATATAATTATATTTTACATAGTTAGTTAAACTCAAAACTATACTAGCATGAGCTTATTATTATAAAATAATATATTTATACTATAATATATATAGACTAAATTGACTAATAATAGTTTAGTATATGTAAACATCATATTATTACAATATTACTACTATGTAACACTAAACTACTAATGTATAAATATAATAACATGTAATACTAATGTATAAACATTAAAATGCATAATAGCTTGTAATACTAATCAATTAAGTTACTAATGTAATAATAACATATAATACAAATGGATAAACACTAATATATAACTACTGTATAATAACACGTAATACTAATGTATATAACCCTAGCCATAGGCGACGGCTCCCCACCCTCGCACGGCCTCTTTCTAGAAATCCCATCGACGACCTCACGAGTCACGAACTCTCTCTCCGGCTCAGCCCACCATGCGATCTCTCTCTCTCTCTCTCTCTCTCTCTCTCTCTCTCTCTCACTCTCAAACCTCTGGTAAGCCCTATCTCTCTCTTCTCCGTTTGAGTTTGCCGTTTTATTCATGTTTTCCCTTCCCCACACTTGTTGTTGTAATATGTGTGGATTCCCACATTAAACTCCATTCACGTGGATAATGGCTTCGTAGTGGATTCTTCCACAAGGATTCCATTTTCTATTTTCGTGTATATACGTCAAACAATGTTGGGATGCTATTATTCTTTGGTTCGGTTGGACCTTTAGGCTTTAAGATCAATAATCTTAAGTGGCTAAACACATACCAAGAAGGAAAGATTTAGAAAAAATGGTGAGTAATAATGCAGAGAAATAAATGATTAGTTATGGAGTCCACCATAAAATGGCTAATCCATTCTGGTTAATTTCGATGTTCAATGTTAGATATATTTTTCTTGGTTATGGACTAGCAAAATTGGCAATAAACTTCATGCTTTTGGATGATGGGTGTGGATGATTTTGGATGTGATTGATGGATGATAGGTGTGGATTTTATTGTAGTGATTAGTTGGATGTAGATGATGAGAGTGGATGTCTATTGTAGTGATTAGTCCTTTTTAATTTTTTCTTAATTTTTTGAAGCATGTTAGTAACTTAGTATGTTTATGTTACTTCTGATGATTGAGGTCTTGTTTTTTGTTATGTTTTTAGTAAAAAGTAAATTATTTACTTTAGATTGTGATTTTTGAAAAAATTTAAATTTAAAAGCTCACACAAAAATTTTTTTTTTAAAAAAGTGTGCTAAATATGAAGTTGAAAACAGTGTAAAAAAAAAAAACCCAAAAAAAGGACTCCGCTCCAACAAGTCAAAGTCGGAGTCAGAGCGGAGGATGAACATGTCGGAGTTGGAGGTCGGATTCGACCTCCGACAAAGTCGGAGTCGGAGGATGGCCATACCGACTCTGCTTTGGTCGGTGCTCAACCCTACCCTACCTCCATTCCATTAATCTTCCATCCTTGTTCTTGCATTTATGCCTGCACTATTCTCACACTGTTAACTCATACAACCTTCATGGAGTTGTTTAGCAGTATATTCTGACTTCTAACCCACAGTCTCAATGGGGAAAAATTGATTTTGAAAAGGGGAAATTTGTGAATTATAGGCTTTCTCTAAACTTTGCGGTCTCTAGGGTTCTCGTGCTTGGCACTGGGCGCCAGCCTTATGCCTCTGCCAGTTGATCCAGGACGGGGAGAGGTGATTTCGAAGCAGTTCTTAGAGCAGCGGCTGCCTACAACGAATGGGAATCTTACGGATGCCTCTAGGAGGCGTTTTGCTGAGGTGGTGGGATCGAATCCTCAATTATTGCAAAACATGAATATTCCCCATCGTGACCCAAAGTTCCAAGATGGTGCTATGTTTTTTGTTTTCTCTAAAGTGGAAGTACAACTCTCTTCTAAATCGTTTCGATTCTCGATAGTTTTGAAGTTTTTACGTCGGAGGCCATCGCTTGATCATATTCAGGGATTTATCAATAATCGGTGGGGATTGATAGCAATTCCCGTTATTGGGCAGTTGAGAAACCCAAGCAATGTGTTGGCTCAAATGGCTAGGGAAGAAGATTTTATTTCGGTAATGGTGAGAGGAAATTCTGAAATTCGTGGCATGCCTTTTCGAGTTTTTCACTGGACTCTGGAGTATGTGGAGGAGATTCACTGTGGGTTTCGGTGTGGATGACCTTACAGGGCTTACCCCCAAATTATTTTTAGGAATCCATTTTGCGTAGTATTGGCGATGGATTTGGTAAGTATTTGAAGCGGGATAACGCTACGGCTTGTGTTTCCTGGCTCGGATATGTGTGGAGGTAAATATTGCTGCCCCTTTGAGGCATTCGTTTTGGCTGGGTCCTCCGCATGGGAGTTCTAGTCATTTCCAGGAAGTTTTCTATGAGGTTGTGTTGAGCTATTGTGGTGTTTGTCGTCGTCAGGGTCACACAGAATCTAGATGCAAAAAGGGGTGTGATATCAAACAAAAAGCCATTGAAATGGTAGCAGAGGAGAATAATCAGTCGGGTATACTAAAATGGAAGGAGGTTGCTAAAAAGGAGGGACTGGATCAGAGGTCTAACACGCAGAGAGAGGTTGGGGAGGCGTCAAGGTCTCGGAGACAGGATATTTTGGAGTCTATCCAGGCTCGAAAAAATGATCAATCGGGAAGTTTGCCTAAGATTTTTATTTATCTCACAGATGGGAGTGGCTTATGAGGCTTGCAAGAAGGTTATTAGTGAGGGCGACATAGATGCATCACCGAAGGTTAGTTCTGAAATACGTCCGTCTGATGAGACGCTTACGAGTGTATCTAGGAATCACCTACACCAACTGGACGAGAAAGATGATATGCGGAAAGGTGTTTCGCATGGCCATTCGGCTGTAGCCCTATTTGAAAAATGGTGTGATACGGCTGAAGATGGTTTTTATGAGGAGGCACTACAGAGTTCAGGTATTTCTGCTCCCAAAAGCTCATTGAGGGTGGTAGATGAGGCCTTGGAGTTTGAGTTAGGTGGTTTGGGGGGCGATGAGTTTTTGGCTGTGAAGGATTTTATTGAGTCGGATAGTTTTTGCCGAGCCGTCTCTGATGGGGAACAAGAAGGTGAGTTGAATGAGTTGGCTGCAAAATTTTTTGATTCTGATCCAGATATGCATGTTCCGTTAAAAAAGGTAAAGGGGGTCCGAAACGAGAAGTCTATTGTTGTCTTGAGCGTCGAACGCGTTCCAAAAAATTTATTTGATTTTTTGATGTCTATTCTCATCTGGAATATTAGGGGAATTCTTTCGTCTAAACATAGGCTTCGGCGTATTTTGAATACAAACCGTCTTTCGGTGGTGGCTGTTTTGGAACATTTTCTTAATACTAATAAATGTAGTAGATGGGCGCGATGGTTGCATTTGCCATCGTTTGTTAATAATGCGGACATGGGTGAAAGATATGGTTGTTTTGGGTGGAAGAGCTTGAGTTTGAGATGATTTCATCTACAGCGCAAGCTATTTCTATATGGCCTTCTTATGGTAGTAGGCGAGTTTTGACAACTTTTGTAATGCTAGTTGCTTTCGTGATAGATGGCAAGAGCTATGGGAATACCTTAAGATGCAAGACCCTCATGGGCTGCCTTGGCTCATTGGGGGGGATTTTAATATTATCCAGAATGATACGGAAAAAGTTAGGGGTTTGTTACAGGCTTCTTAGGCCAATGCTGATTTTAATGGGTGTATTAACGACTGTGCTTTGCTGGATCTTCCTTTCAAAGGCAACCAGTTATCTTGGTGTAATGGAAGAATTGGAGGAAGGCGCATATGGGCCCGTTTGGATCGAGTTTTGGTTAATATGCATTTTTTAAATCTATTTGGGGATGCAAGTATGAGCTACCTTCCGCGAACGTCGTTAGATCACTCCCCGATGCTGATTCAGTTGTTTTCTAATAGAGAGGATAGTCCTCGGCCTTTCCGTTTTCTTCGAATGTGGGGCTCTCACGATGATTTTCTTCCGTTCATGAGGAGGATTTGGATGGAGAATGTCGAAGGTTGTGCTATGGTATGGATTAGTAAAGAATTAAAAAGATTAAAAGGCACGTTGTTGCAATGGAATAGAGATGTATTTGGGTGTGTTGAGGTTGAAATCAAGAGATTAGAAGAACGGATTATTTGGTTGGAAGAGGAAGTCTCCAGTAATTTTTTTGATAGATCCGAAAATGAGTTATTGTGCTATAAACAAAAACACTTGCAGTGGATTCATAGGGAGGAAATCATGGCCTATCAAAAATCCAGGATCAAATGGATTATGGACAATTCCGGCCCATTAGTCTTTACTCGGTGGTGTATAAAATAATGACAAAAATTATGGTTGTGAGATTAGCACCTATACTTGAAAGAATTATTTCCAAAGAGCAAGAAGCATTTATTCCAGGTCGAAGTATTTTTGATAATATGGCTTTAGCGTAGGAGTTGTCCTAGGGAATAAATCGGAAGGTGCGAGGCGGTAATGTGATGATGAAAATTGATATGACTAAGGTATATGATCAAGTGAATTGGAGGTTCCTTATGGAAGTTTTATGTAGATTGGGTTTCTCTGATAATTGGAGGAATTTAGTTTACAATGCAATTGCTTCTCCATATTATTTAGTGATGTTGAATGGGTGCACAAAAGGTTTTTTTCAGGCTTCGCGTGGACTAGGGCAAGGTAACCCTTTATCGCCTTACCTATTTATTTTGTCGCAGGAGCTACTCTCTCGTATGTTACATCAAAAATTTAGTGCAGGTCATATTAAACCGTATCATCCGAGTGGGGGTACTTTTATTTCGCACTTGTTGAACGCAAATGATACCTTGATTTTTGCAAATGGTGGAAAGGTGTCCATCCGGAATCTCTTGTCATCGCTGCATAGGTATGAAGATATATCTGGACAGCTGATTAGGCCTAGTAAGTCTACTATATATTTCTCCTCTTCCATCTCTACGGATAGGAGAAATAGTCTTAAGCTAATTTCCGGTTTCGAAGAGGGAGCATGGCCTTGTCTATACCTGAGCATACCATTGTATGTGGGGCGGATGAAGATTAGTTTATTTGATATTTTGTTCAAAAATTCAGAAAAAGTTAGCCGAGAAAACTTTTATCCTTTGGGGGGGGGGGGAGATCATTCTTCTAAAACATGTGTTGAATAGCATGCCTATACACATGCTATCTGTTTTGTAGGTGCTGAAAGCAGTGTTTGTATCTCTTAAATTTTTTTTTTCTTGATTTCCTTTGGAGATCCTCGATGGAGACCAAAAAACAAAAATGGATTTCATGAAGGAAGTTTGCAAGCCAGTGGACAATTAAATTTTTGGATGGATAATTGGGTGGGGTGTGGACCTTTAAAAAATTTCTGTCCGGTGGTAGGAAGTTGCAATTTGAAAGTTGCTGAAGTGATCGATGATAAGGGCTAATTATTGAGCAGTTACAGAACCTGGTCATGCTTGAAGTAATGTAGAGGATTTCTAATTCTGGTGTGAGGCTTCGGCAGGGGAGGGATGTACTGATATGGAAGGAAGTGTTGGATGGAAATTTCACTACCAAATCTGCCTGGGAATTATCAAGGGAGCGTGGAAGTGTTTGTGAATGGAAAAAGTGGCTGTGGCAGGCTGAAATACCCAAGAAAATATCATTTTTGTGTTGGAGAGCCAAGCGTGGAGCTGTGCCGACAAATGATTCCATTCAACGTCTGGGTGTACTATTGGCTTCTAAATGTCATTGCTGTGTAATGCCTCAAGTGGAAACAATGAATCATATTTTATGTGAGGGGGCAAATGTGCAAAAGGTATGGAAATTCTTTGCAAACCTCTACCATATTAGATTGCCATTTATCTAGAATTGGAAAGGTATGTTATCATTTTGGCAGCAGTGAGCGACAGTAACCTCTCAAGCGGGATCGATACGTGGAGCTCTTCCCATTTTTATTTCTTGGGCTCTATGGAAGTCTCGGTGTGCATCTTGAATGGATGGTGGGGTGCTTAAGATAGAAGATGTTATTAGAAATGTAAAGTGTTTTCTTACAGATGCTTCTTGCAAGTTGAAAAAATTTCAGCTCATGAGGAAGAATGAGAGGTCTGTGATGGAGAGCTTACATATTCTGCTTGTTCCTATCCACAACAAAAGAGCTATGGCCATTAAATGGCATTTGCCGCTGACAGGGAAGATGAAACTTAATGTAGACAGGGGGCTTGCGACAATCCAGGAGAGGCAGGGGGTGGTGGGATCATCCGCGACTCCACTGGAAGAGTAATAGCAGGTTTTGCGCACTCCTACGGCATTGCGTCAAATACAGTGGCCGAATGTCAAGCATTACTTGATGGACTTCGGTTATGCAAACTTTTACGATTGCGGGATGTCATTGTGGAGTCAGATTCGATGGTTATAATGAACTGGATTGCTTCGGGGATTTGTCCACTATGGTTTTTGTGGGATTTTTGGGAGGAGATAAAATTGTTGGCGATAGAGATCAATGCACGGTTTAGACATATTTTTCGTGAAGCAAATATGGCAGCGGATTTCTTGGTGAAAGAGGGGTTGCATGGAGTTATCATAGATTTTATTGGTCCGAAAATATTGGAAAAATCTAATTGTAAGCAATTATGTGTATTAATACGCGTACTCATTTAATATGATTGGTAAGAAAGTAAACTTTATTGAAAACAATGCTAATTTGAATTTAGAATATGAGGAAAATAGGATTAGTACATAGATTGGTGCACAAACTTACTTGTATATAGCAAAACTCGAAAATATTACATCCTCGGTTGAGAGGAGTGGTGCGTATGGATCGGTTGGGCGTCCCGTTTACTAGAGAAAAATGAGGATCCTTGTGCGGCTCAATTCAAGACGAGTTTGGCGTAGCGCTTTACGTACGTCTGACGCTGGTTCACGTTGATATGACTTGTTGGGTATTCTGTGATGGTTGGTTTTTTGTTTTTTGGGTTTTGGTCTTTTTCTGAATTGTTTGGGCTTTGCCTTGTGGGATGGTATGTTTTGAATATTTGTAAATCTTGTCAAGGCTGGAAGTTGTCATGGTATTACTTTGCCATAAGTGAGGAATTTTCTAAATAAATGCAGGGTGGGGTCACTCGTGGACATGTGACCTTATCTCTTTATAAAAAGAAAAAAAAAAGGCTCTCTAATCTGTGCAATAAAATGGCTGAATTAGAAGCTTTAAATGGGAGGTAAATTTTTCATGCTGAGGGTAACAGAAGATGAAGCCAGTAAATTAAAAATATTCTTTAACCCCTAAGAGTTGGCTCAAGTGGTAAAGGCCTTGGGTTTGGGGGTATGCTCCCCCCAGAATTAAGGTTCATATCCCATTGGGTGCAAACAATCTCTAGGGGCCATCTAACTGGGAGATTTTCTCCTTGAATTACCCGTGATGCACTTGTGGGAAACTCGTTGTCGAGGGCTTGTGCACCAAAGTTTTAAAAATTGTACCGTATCGTTAGGTATATACCGTACTGGAACAATAACCAATACAAGGGAGGGCTACATTTTGTACCGGATAAAATACCGGTCGTATAGGTGTGTTTCAGCCACTACTGGTCGGTATTTTAGATTTCGGCTGAAATATACATTTCGCCCGGTAATTAATAGGAGCCGAGTATTTTGGCATTTTTGTAATTTAAGTAAAATTGCAGGGCATTTTTGTAAAAGTATAGTTAGCACTTAGTAGGGTTTTTTTTTTTTTTTTTTTTGTTTCTAGAATCCCACTTTCCATCTTCTTCATTTTCCAGTTATTGCCTCTTGATTTTTCGCCCTCAGCAAGTTGGCAGTGACCTCAGTCAGTCCCTGTTATGAACCCAACTACGATTGGGCTGGGCTTGTTGGGCCTCCAACTTAGTTGTTATCTTTTACTTTAATTGAGTTGTTTAAGTTGTTTAGTGGCCCTTGGGCTTAGTTAATGTTAGTTAGAATTGGCACTTGGCCTTAGTTGATTGTTGCAGAATTAGGTTCTCGTCTTCAAGTATATGTAGAGGAAATGGGGGTCCTTGTCAAGGGTCTTGAATATTATTGCAGAAACAATTTGTATTTTTTTTGGGAGGAGTTGGGGATCTCGAATACCCCAAGGCTTAACCATTTGCAGTTTCATTTTCTTACTGTGATTCTCTGTCATTTTATCAAACATCTTGTTTGCACTCAGTTTATTCATCACAACAACCATCTTCCATTCCATACCATTTCCTTATTACAATAGCATTTACAAGAGGGTTCATTACAATTAGTATCCAGAGCCACCGATTCTTCATGGGTGTGGTACTATTAAATAAACAATAGTTTTGTTGCTGGAAAAGATTTTGGAGAAATTAGAGCATATAAGTGAAATAGTCAACGGGATGCAACAAAATCCCAAGAGGGTGCAGGAATCTCTCGTACAATGGCACGACCAGGAGGATGAAGAAGAAGAGGCAGTAGAGTCTGTGGAGGATGGCGTAGAAGCTACAGCAAAAGAGGAAAATATTCCGGTGAAAGCAATTCGTCCTTACCACCATTCCGGGGAATCTTTGTGAAATTGCATAGGATCGCAACAAAATTCCCAATGGGAATACAATGGTCACCGTAAAAAATATGGATGGACTCTTTGTTATCGATATGGGTGCAGAAAGCAAGGACCCCAACGATTTGTTCCAATCGCCCTCATCAATGCAAAACCAGCGGCCACACAAACAACAGTCTTTGAAACTACTCTCATTACCCATAATCTTAATGCTTGGTCGCGTCACCACTGTGCCGCTTCTCATAAGCACCTTCTACATTGATAGTTGGTGGGGACCACCTACTACGACAAGTTTTTTTATATCTGCTTCTCCCGGATTAAAGCCACGCATTCCAACATGGGGATCTGAAACCTTTACTCTCATATATCCAAAATTAATTTCGCATTTACCTTCAAGTTTCCCTCTCCATGTTTCATCCGATGTTAAACTCGCCGAGATGGGACCTTCGATCGGGGATGGAGACAGGAACCAGATCACCAAGTTGGACCTCATTAACAGTGGGAAGGTTGGACTTCGTCTGGTTTGGCATCTTCCATGAAAGCCCATATAAAATGTAGGCGGCTTCTTGACTCCTCTGGTGTAAGTCGTAAGTGTAGGAGCCTTGAGTGACCAAGGGCAACGCGCCGTCATCCTAAATGTATTTAATCGGGGCCACGTAATATTGGATGACCATTATACAAATGAAATTCATCTTGAGGTACTTTCAATGGCTATTTACAACCATTACAAAAGGATATATGATGCCTCGTTCAATCCAAAGTCAGATGCAGAACTTGGGAATAAAGGAGCTCGGAAGAATCTTCGTGGTGATCACATTCAGATGGATAAAAATATCCTTTTCAATTGTGGTGGAGCAATTTTTGATTTGGAGAAGACCATTTCAGAAAGAAGTCAAGGTTCTTCCATTGGAATTGGAGCTCCCAACGAGGTATATGAGATTCTTTTTACCTTGTATGTAATCGCTGGTGAAGAGAAATGGAAAATTTCTATGGGGTTGCAAGTTTCAGTAGATACAAATGCAGCTCTTCAGTTGCTCGAGGAATTGCTAATTAGGGCTGTTTTTGAGTGGTATGGGATAAAACTGCTAAACTTGGGGGAAAATCACTTGATAGAGGAACAAATATTGTGGTTTTTTGACAGAGGAAAACCATTTCATGGAAAATTTAATTGTCGAAGATATGTTTCAGTGGCCATTGGTAGTTGTTGTTCTATAGGTTGGTTGACAATGAATTCAGGTTTTGCAAATAATGGGCTCTATGAAAAGTGCTTGCAAGTTTTTCTAAAGTCTATTGTAGCCTTATGCCTTGTTGAAGGCCGAATTATGGAGTTTCAAGAATCACCAACTTTGGATGTAAAATTTAAGGTGTGGGTTGATCGCACAAGGGAGTTATTGAGAGTGTTCAATATGGATGGTCAGATTGATAACCGAGTGGACTCTTCATCATTTCAAGATTTTTTAATTGAATATGCCTGAAGTTCGAACACTCTATTAGTGGAGAGGTCTTGCATTGATTTTCAGAGCCAACTCTCTATGAATGATTTCTGTAACATACCAACATCAGATGGACCTCTTGATAGCATATTGCGTTCAGAATTGGTTGGCAAAGAATTTCTATATACAAGGATAGAAAATGTGAAACTCTTGTCTAGCATATGGAATGTTGGACAGGGAAGAGCATCTCATGACTCACTTATATCTTTATTGGGTTTTAGGGCCAAAGATGTTGGGATATTTGTTGTTGGGTTGTAAGAAGTTGAAATGGATGCTGGTGTCCTTGCACTATCTGCTACTAAGGAGACTATAGAACTTGAAGGAAGTACTATTGGACATTGGTGGCTGGGTATGATTGGTAAAACATCGGATGAAGGGTCGACATTTGAACATATTGGTTCTAGGTAGCTGGGGGGCTTGCTCATCTTGGTATGGGTTAGAAATAGTCTTAAAAGTGATGTTGATATTGTAGAAATTCCATGTGGATTTGGGCATGCCATTAGTAATAAGGGAGTTGTTGGTTTGAGGCTAGGGTGGTTTGATCGGGTAATTTGCCTTGTCAACTGTCACTTTGTTGCCATTTAGAAGCAGTTAATCAGCAAAATGCGGATTTTGATCATTTATATCGAACAATGATATTTTGTCAATTCCCTCATGTTTTCAATGTTGCTGTTGTTGGTTCTGCTACTGCAGCTCAAATGCTCCGTGGTACAAATGTTATTGGCGAGCAACCTGTAGAAGGGATGCCTGAGTTTTTTGAGGCAGACTTGGTCATAGTTCTTGGTGATTTTAATTATCGTCTTGTTGGTGTCACTTATGATGAAGCAAGGGACATTATTTTTCAAAGATGCTTTGATAGGCTTAGAGAAAGGGATCAATCCTGACAGAAAAGGAAGCTTGAAATGTCTTCTTAGGGATGCGCGAAGCAGTTTTTACATTTCCACCTACATACAAGTTTGATGCAGATGATAAAGTTGTTGAGATAGGAATCCTTGAAGTCAATGAGACCATGGTCATCCTTGGGTTTGGACCAATAGTTCAGGTCCTAGCCAATTTATTGTCCACCCCATTGGCTTCTAGATTTATGACTGTAATTTGTTTGGGAGGTGACCGAATTCTTCACTTTGGGAGGGAAAACCACTGGTTCTCTAATCCTTCAATTTAAAGGCACTACCTGTGACCCAAAGGATGGGGAATTGGGATTAGACTAGCTACGATATGATGGCCAATTTGCAAATCCTGGTAGAAATATGGTTGTTTAGAATAATATTGGGTGATGACATGTTTCTTAAGGCCTTGGAAGGTTTCCCATGCCAGCTGATTCAAGAGGCTATCAATGCTCTGAACCTTGAGGACAAGGTTCTTTAAAGGGTGGAGATTTGTTATGAACCCAACTACGATTGGGCTGGGGTTGTTGGGCCTCCAACTTAGTTGTTATCTTTAACTTTAATTGAGTTGTTTAAGTTGTTTAGTGGCCCATTGGCTTAGTTAATGTTAGTTAGAATTGGCCCTTGGCCTTAGTTGGTTGTTGCAGAATTAGGTCCTTATCTTCCAGTATATGTAGAGGAAATGGGGGTCCTTATCAGGGGTTTTGAACATTATTGCAGAAACAATTTGTATTTTCTTTGGGAGGAATTGGGGACCTTGAATACCCCAAGGCGTAACCATTTGCAGTTTCATTTTCTTACTGTGATTCTCTTTTTGATTTAATCAAACATCTTGTGTGCACTCAGTTTATTCATCACAACAACCATCTTCCATTTCCATACAATTTCCTTATTACAACAGCATTTACAAGAGGGTTCATTACAGTCCCACACAACGGCACGCCTAGACTTTCCTCATTTTAATGGAGAAAACTCATCCGCATGGATTTTCAAAGTCTCACAATACTTTGAATTCCATCAAACTACCCCAGCCCAAAAGTTATTGTTTCATATCACATGGAGGGGGAAGCCTTGGTATGGTACCAGAGGCCTTGGACACAATCCAGTTTGTGAGCTGGGAAACATTGGTGCGTGCTATGTTGGTTCATTTTGGACCAACAACATAGACGACCCAATGGAAACCTTGACAAAGCTAAAACAAAGCACCACGGTAGCGACCTATAAGGCTAGTGTTAAGGCACTTTTGAATAGAGTGAGGGGCCTATCCGAGCACCATAAACTGAGTTACTTTCTTAGTGGGTTAAAGGATGAAATATGGTTGCCTCTTTGTATGTTTAACCCACACAATCTGACTGTAGTGTTTGGATTAGTCCGATTTCAAGAAGAATACCTTACTAGCACTAA
>QEOT01005019.1:32858-100152 GCA_003123785.1 Pterocarya stenoptera
TTATTATGTGTTTATCATTTTGTCACACAAAATTACCTTTGGAATTAATTAAACTTCTGGTCGTACACAATGTGAAAGGCCGAGTAACGCCCCCCAATGGGCATTTGTCACGTTAGTGAACTTTTTCATGCTAAGTAAAATAGACTCGTACAAACAAACAAGAATTAAATTAAAAATAAAAAAGAAAAAGAAAAGGCTGAAAGAAAGAAGTGGCTCCATTATTGGGTTTATTTGGAATTCAACCATTTTTATATTTCTTTTTCAAATAATAATAGATTACTACTTTACTACTATTCATCTGTTATTCTTTTTGTATTTAATTTTTTTAAAAAAAATTTATTTTACTTAATGATTAAGAAAATGAGTATTAGTAAAGTCATATATTTTTTTTAATTTTTTTCTTAGTGATTAAGGATGTTAAAAACTATTTAAAAGAAAATGATAAAAAAAATTTGAAATGAACTTAAATAGTAGATAAGTAGTAATAGAATAGTAAGTCTATCACTCTCCTTCTTTGTCGGGTTGGGCTCCCTCACACATGGGCCTTCATCCTTCATTGGTTGAATGTTATAGATGTCCTACGTATGAATATAGAACAGAATCAATATGTAAAAATTTATAATTTTTTAATAAAAAAATCTTGAATCGATCTTTGTTAAACATGTAATATTTTTCATGAGTTTTAAAAATAATATAAATTTATTCAACAATTTTAATATTGATTTCCATTGAACTCAATCTTTAAAGTAGAGTGAACATATAATATATATATTTATATGTATGGGGTAGGCGGGGGGAGGAGGAGGAGGTAGGGTAGGGGCCAACAGAGTAATAGTGTCAAGCAGAAAAAAGCAAAGGTAATAAAGGACAACTCAAGAGTGGCAGTTGAAAAAGGATGATCTCTGACTCTGAGAACTACAAAGTCCGAGCAGAAGCTTAAAAAGGTTCTTAACTTTATGGCCAATATAGATATCAGGATCAGAATACAGATAGTCTTTTCTCTTCTTTTTTCTTTTTTCTTTTTTCTTTTTTCTTTTTTCTTTTTTCTTTTCTTTTTTCTCTTCTTTTTTCTTTTATTTTTCTTTTTATTTATATAATTTTTGAAAGTTGTTGAGCGGCTTTCTCTTCCTCTTTCTTATGGAGCAAAACAAAACCCACTTTCTTTTCTAGATACAATCTTATAATTTCTCAAACTTTCATTTGAAAAAAAAGTTTAGTATATTATTAAAAGATATAATATTATTATTTTTTAAATATTATCTTAATAATATAAAATTTTATTACTTTTTTTATTTTTGATCTTTTCGTGGAATCAAAGGTTAGAAATATATAAACCAATGCAATGGATGTGGCTCTTTATACAGAGTAAGGAATTGAAAAGAGTGTGAGTGAATTGGTCAGTACAAAACATTGAAATGAAATCGATGAGGTTGTTTAATGCTTAGTCCCGTCATAGGTTTTTACAACGAAATGACAATTCATTGGACAGCAGACATACCTCTAGTAAATATCCCAGGATACTGATTTGACAATTGGATCATAATCATATCCCACCTCACTCCCAATTCCATCTTGGAAAATGCTGCTCTTTCAGCTACATTCCCTTATCTTCGGTTGAGATTTTTTATTTTTTATTTAATTTTATTTTGTTATTAAAGAATATTTTATTTTAAAAAAAATATTTAAAAATATTCAAAATATATGTAAAAAAAGTTTTAAAAAAAAATTAAAATATACTAACAAGAGCTCCCAACGAGAGCTCCCAGCAATGGCTATTGGAGAGCCACCTTTCTATTTTGTCATTTTTTCCGTACACTAACGTGATTTAAAGATTGAAATTAGATTATTTTATCTTATTTCATCTTATTATTATAATTTTTAAAATTTTAATACAAAATATAATAAGTAATTTAATTTTTTTCAATCTCAAAATAATAATAATATTAAAAAATAATATTGTAATAATATTTTATTTAATTTTTAATTTTCATATAAAATTATCTTACTATCCAAAATGCACATAAAATTATTTTTCTCATCTCATTATCTAAACCGCACTTAAAATTATCGCCGGAAAATGAAACACAAAATATAATTCTTTTCACAATTTTTAATATAAATTTATTTTTTTAGCTTATAAAGTGATTATATCATGATTATTTTTTTCTCATATATTGGTTTTGATCAAAAAATCCGTCTGTATTAAACACGTGTTCAAGAATGAAAGTGATATGAAGTTATCAACACAGGTTTGGAGTCAGATTCAGTACCACAAAGGATGTAGCTAGCTAGCATTGGAGTGGAATCTTTTACTAATCTATAGGAGCACTCTTCACAACGAGAAGATCACAATGCATGTGTGTATGTATATACACACACAGTTCGAGCTCATGAGCTTCTACGAGCTTTCCTTAAAGATGCATTTTCTTGGAAAAGAAAACTTCTGCTCACATGCCATTCTGGCATACATTACTTCACTTCTAATTATATAGTGATCTATATGATTCCATCCCCAAAGTTTCAGCTTGGAATACAATAAAATTCGAAGATTACATTTGAACTCTCTCTCTCTCTCTCTCTCTCTCTCTCTCTCTCTCTCTCTCTCTCTCTCATTAAGTCAGCCGAGTTCTCCAATAACTTAATCTGAGTATTATTTCACTTCATATTATTAAGAGATCTATAAACATATGCCATACACTACAACAAAAATAGTCTTTTCGGATTAATTTTTCACGATTAAAAGACTATTCGCAACCAATTTTGATTGTGAATAGTCTTTTGGTCACAAAAAATTAATCCAAAAAAGTCATTTTTATTGTAGTGATAATTTAGTAGTTTAAATGAATAACATACACACTGGCAATTATCCAAAGATTACGTTTTTCCTCTACATATAAATAACCCACTGGGTAGCATTTAGGTCTCGTTTGTTTTCACAACTCTTCTCAACTTATCTCATTTTACTCCATCTAATTATTATAACTTTTTTAAATTTTTATACAAAATAAAATAAATAACTCAATTTTTTTTAAAATCTTAAAATAAAAATAATATTAACAGAATATATTCTAACAATATTTTATTTAATTTTTAATTTTAATCTCACCTCATGACCTCATCTTATATCATATGTGAAAACAAACGAAGTCTTAACGCTCTCATGAAAAATCATTTCTTTAAAACTTTAGTACTGATTTAGATATCCACGGATCCCTTCTATCCATTGCTTTCAAATATGCTCTTAAGATGTATTCCTTTTCGAGTAATGGTATTAATACTCGTGATTATCTATTTTATATGAATCATCTTCCGATCATTCTATAACTTAACATTAAATGATATATTGAAAGTTTTGTTATATTTCATTCATGAGCTAATCATTTTTAATATCACGTAAAAAATGTTAAAAAGAAGATACCGATAAAACAATTTTTTCTTTTCCTTTTCTTTGCTTGATCCCCAATATATAGCTCCGCTCGATATACTCCTTCTATTCCATCCGTTATCCGCATATGTATATAATACGGATCTGAAAAGATCCTGTAGTCCAATTCGCCCTTTCGACTGATTGGGGCCATTTCCAAACTGATTTCTTTTTTCCATTCCTATGTAATAGTTGAGTGTGTTGGTTTACCCATCCTTGCTGTCTATAATAGTGATGCTAAATTAGCATGTGTCCAAAAAAAAAACCATAAAGTTGAATCATCTTACACCCAATAAATGCTACTAATAATGCAATGCTTGGGTGTCACGTCCTACTGCATGGAATTTCTAACGTAGCTGGGTAGCTCTGTAGGTACCAGAGGACTAGGTAGTGAAAATCTTTTTAAATCTTTATTTTATTTTAAAATAAATTGCATTAAACTGAAAACAGAGGTATAAAAAGTGGGGATGGCATGTCCCCAAAAAAACTGTTCCTATTACAATGCTTGCTGTGGTTAAAATAATAAAAAAAAAATGACAGGTCTGTCTAAATTTGTAAAATGTTTTATCTCATCATTATAATTTTTTTAAATTTTTATAAAAAATATAATAAATAATTTAACTTTTTTCAAATCTCAAAATAATAATAATATTTTTTAAAATTTTTATCTTCCATCTAAAAACATTTCATCTCATCTCTATATCCAAACGAGCATCAATGGTTCAGACCCTTATTTCGTGGCAGAATACAAGAGAGAACGTTAAGCAGTTTGCCAATGTCCAATGAATAAATCGTTTGAACATTGAGATAAAATGAGATGATTTATGAATAGTAATGATAAAATGATTTGTAAATAGAAGTAAAATAGTTTGAGTTAATATATTGAGAAATGTTGCTCTTACATATGGGGGATCCTGACAATATTTTTTTTATACTTAGTGATTAAGGAAGTGTTTTTAATGATATTGTGAATTTGTTTTTAAAAAATTATATATTTAAAAGTATTAAAAAAATGAATGAAAAAAAGCACTGTCGGGATCCCTCATGTGTGGCTGTAGAGTCACTCTAGTATATTTTATAGAGTTTTGAGAAATAAAAGAGAAAAAGTTGAATAAAATATTATAAACTTATCTCATCTTATCTAATCATTACAATTTTTTCAAACTTTTAAACAAAATATAATAAATAATTCAATTTTTTCAAATCTTAAAATAAAAATTATATTAAAAAATTATATTCTAACAATATTTTATTCAGTTTTGTTTCATCTAATATTATCTCATCTCAACACAACTCACTATCTAAACATCTTTTTAAAATTGAAAAATATGTGTTTGTAGCGTTTGAATATTGAGATGAGATAAGATGAATTTGAAAGATTTTACTATCCAAATCAAGCCTAAAATATTGTGGATGAAGGCCATAATCAGAACAAAAAATCTTCACAACCTCCTACTATTCACCCACACTCCACACTCCATCTTTTTTTAAAATTTTTTTTTATCAAATATTGAATAAAAAATTAGAAATATTTAAAAATAAATAAATTCAAAATTTTTTTTTAAAAAAATATTAAAAAGCATGGAGTGTGAAGTATGGATAAATAATAAGAGGTTGTGTAGCAAAACCCTAATCAGAATACACAAGCAACCATTCGGACATGTTTGTTGGAGATTTCACTCCCATTATCTTTATATTCTTGTTCAAAGAAAATCGAAAGGTAATTACAAGACATCTAGAGTTGAAACGATAAGATCACTAGCGGCCTCACCAGTTGGTAACAATACTGTTTGTATACTGTTTATATATAGTATACTGTATACAATAATGAAAAGATTAATACAATAGTCTAGCTAGTTGAATACTATTTTAAAACTATACAATCATGTCTATTTTATTTATGTATTTTTAATAATCGTGTCTATTTATTAATAAATCAATATAACAGTGAAATATTAATTTTCATGGTCTGTTTTTATTCTACATAAACTACTTGTCTAGCTAGTGTAATCACGTGGGCCACTACTGTTGGGGCATGAGGCTCCATCCTTCACACTCTCTCCCCATGCCCATAATAGCCGTCAATTGTTTGCAGCTCCTTAAAGTCATAGCCTAGAGAGAGAGAGAGAGAGAGAGAGAGCCGAGACTCTTTTCGTCAACACTAAGCAGCAAGCTAGGTGAAATTTACTAATAATAAAAGAAGAGATCAAGAGGGTTGTTTTAAGCAGTGGAAGGCTGTTTTGATCGCTTTTGTGTGGGTGTTCAGGCCGGCGATGTCATCTGTAGGCGGCAGGAGACTCATGTGCTCTACTCTGGTACTGGTGCTTTTGATTCTCTCGGTGTTACAGATTTGGGTCTGCTGTGAATACTCCTGCCAAGCCAGCGCAATTCGGATACTTCCTGCAGGAAACGGATCAATGGCAAAGCTCAGAAGAAAGGAGAGCAGCATCAGCCATGGCCGTGTTGACAAGAAAAGCAAAGAGGAGCTTCTCCACAAGTACTTCAATGGAAGAACTTTCAGTTTCAGTAACATGAGTAGTGACAAAGGATTCGAGGAGAACAAACGAAAAGTACCCAGTTGCCCAGATCCTCTCCACAACTAGTAGAGTTTTTCAAATTTTTTTCTTTTTTTTTTTTGTTTGTTTTCTAATTTATGATGAATCTCATCCAAAATACCCTCGTTTTTCCCATCATTTTTGGGCTTGTATTTTGATGGTCTCGTAGCTAATGCCGGAAAACCGGGGGTATTTTGGTATTTTGATTTATTCCATTTCAATGGAAGATCCAAGAATATGAATGATTATGATGTGTATAGAAGCAGAGAGTTTAACTCTACAATGCATACAATGGAGCTTTCTCTTTCTAAAAGCTCTGTATTAATTGTTTAGACCATTTTCTGCTTTTGCTTCTGCACTTGAGAACAAGAAGAGTGGCAGAAATTTGAGAACAAGAAGAGTGGCAGAAATGCAATCAGGAGCAGAGATTCACACATCTTTTCACAGCAATAGTACAGATAACTTTTTGTAAATTTTTTTTTAAAAAACCACTTTTTAACCATCACGCAAGAGTGTTCATGTTGTTCCGATGATTCATATTGGATTGCTTGTAATACGATTGCAATACTCTTTGGCAAAAGGCTGGTCATGATGAGTTTTCTGAATTTACTGAATGTTCAGCCTCAAGATTGGATTTTTATTTTATATCGTTTTGAGTGCTAAGCATTGGGTAAATTTAAATGGGCTAAAATAGAGGGTATTTCTCAACTTTCCTGAACTAGAAATTCCCGATGGTTGACAGGTTCTGATCTCTTCTTCAAAATCTACCCAAACCTATTTCAAACAGTAGTACATTGCATCCGACTAACAGTCTAACACTAGCTAGAGTTAAAATATAGTAACTTGAGTTCACTCGTACCAATTAAAAAGATCTATTTGTTGGCTTAAGATTAGGGGAGGCCAGAAATTTAGAAATTTCGACAGGACCGGAGTTGGGATACGTCTTCGGAATTCGAAGTAACCCCGACTCCTATGAGTTTTCGGAATTCGAAGTAACTCCAATTCCACTAGTTTATAATGTGTCCTATTTTATGTCATATATCATTTAACTGAAAGTTTAGAAATTTATAGTTAAATAACGAAAGAAAATATAGTGCATTTGATAAATAATATACTTTATGCAAAAAAATTAAAAATCACTATCTAGTCATCAACTCAAATGTATGGACTATCAAGACTGATGCAGGAGACATTATTTATATTTGGTACTGTAATTAATTTAAACTTATTATGAATTTGTAGTTTTATATTTAAATTTATCGTTTGCATATATTAAATCACCTATTTTTATATTGTACATGATTTAGTTATTATATTTAAATTTTAACTTTTTAACTTATTCTTTTACAGTATTCTAGATTTTTTTAATTAATTTTTAAAATTATTTTATAATATTTTATAATATATATATTTTTTATATTAAATCAATTCCGATCGAAGTTCCGAGCTCTAAAAGGAATTCAACTCTATCGGAGTCGGGGTCAGTCTGAGCACATTTTGATCGAGGTGGGCATTTCGACTTCGGTTGTAGTCGGGACCCACCCCTATTTAAGACATTTCACTCTCTCTCTCTCGCGCGCGCACAAGAATTGGGTGTGTTAGACCACTCGAAGTAACAGTGAGTGAGAGGAGTACACTGGGCATTATTTTTTTTTCATCCGTTCAAAAAGGTTTTCATTGTACCTCACTGACTTCTTGATGGCTATTTATATCCTTATTGCTTTCGGACTTTGGGTTTATTCACTTGCAAAGGAGCATGTGATCAAAGCTGTGATCAAGTTTGTCAATTTCGGAAATCAAATATCAGAGGGTAACAGAAGCGATGTGGAAATTCTTGATCAGTTTGCATGAGTTGTTCCATGAGCCTTTGGTAGCCTTTTCTTCATTCGGTTTCGTCGTCCACTGTGCAAAGTATTCTAAGGGATAAAAAAAAAGAACAATAGACCCAATCCATTGAGAGAGAGATTTCTTTCACCACATTGTACACGGGCAAACAAGAGATCAAGGTTTGTTGGCCCCATTTAATAGAACCGTTAAAATTAATTTCCTTGTTTTTCTATCAAATTAAATTGGCGTTTGTATATATAGTACCCCATGACCTCTTGATGTGTCTATCTCGTGTTCGTTCGTGTCAATTACCGACTACCATTAGGTTTATTTTCACACATAGATCAGAACGTTGGGTTTCGATATTATGATAAAGAATTGGTGGATCAAACTAACTAGCTAAGCATAGCCACACGCACATATATGTATTGTTACATCATACCATTCTAATATTTCCCATGAAAACGATGCATAAAAGGTATCGTGAGGGGTTAGTATGTACGTTATTTGAAGTGAGATTCTACTTCTATTAATAGAAGAGCAAGAAGAAGAAGGGAATCTATAAAAAGTCGGATGGATTCATCTATGTTTTTAACAGAACAAAGATACGATCATATGATAGGAATTTAGAGCAAAAGAGGTCGTTTCAAGTACTATATAATATAGTTGATTGTTAAATGGACTCCAGTGATTGTACATTCTAGCAAGCAAACTGGGAAATATTGCAGAACTTACATCTTTAATTGCCTTTTCTAGCAACCTTTTTGTACTTTATTTACAAAAAGGGTGCGTGAGTGAAAACAAACAAAGTAATGCTACAGTCATAAAGAGATTAAATAAAAGTAATCTCACAGGTTGATACGGCTTCAAGTAGTTCGTTAGATTTATTTTTAAAATGAAAATAATTTTACAATCTGAAAAACCACATCATACTATATCAATTTGTGAAATTATTTTTGTGTAATCTATTTGTGGCTAGAGTTATTTTCAAACAAAATAGTATTGATGAGTGCATGCATGCAGTACAGCAAACATATATGGCAGAAAGACAAGGAGCTTTTGGTTTAGATATTATAATGTATAGGCTTGTTATAAGTTTCATGTTCTTTCCATGTTATTAGTGTGTTTTTTGTTGGTATTGTATAGTTTTGCTAACCACTGGGTCTCGAATTCTGGTGGATTGTTTTGGGAGTTTATAAGGGAATTAAGAGAAACAGGCATATGCAATGAAACCAATGAGAGAAAGATCCACGTAATTTACGGCGACGAAGATGTTCAGCAAAGCTGCAAGTGACTCGTAATCTCCGGCCCGGTTGTTCTTTTGTCTGCTTGTATTTTGGATTCGGAATCAAAACTCTCCCTCTCTCTCTCTTTCTCTCTCTCTCCCAATATCAGACAAATTAGCTCTAACCGATGCTACGTATAATGTACTGTTCTATATTCATATCTTCCACGTTCTCTAAATATACCACAGTGATCTCACTCAAAACCTGTAAAAATATTACAAGCTAGTCTGCTCTCTCTCTCTCTCTCTCGTGGGATGCTCATCATGGGCGTAAGTACGAAGGAAGTACACAGTAACTCAGTAATAAAACCATGATGAATTAACTGCCAGTACACAGGCAGGCCACACCATCTCATGGTCAAAGGCTTGGAAGAAAATATTTCGAAGGTATTTCACTATGTCCAGCCCGTTGGTCAATGGGTTAAAACCCATGATGACCTATGTAAGGTTTACATCTAATGTCCAGGCGGGTTAAGAGTAGGTAACTCTCATTTGTTAAATAACTCTCCACTAACACACAGCTAATTAATTTTTAAGAAAATTAAACCACCGTCAAGAAACTATTGAAATTCGAGTACTTTTACTATTCTAAGTTTCAAAATAGTGAACATAAGAACAAAAACCAGCCTCCTCTCTCTTTTCTCTCTCTCTCTCTCTCTCTCTCTCTCTCTCTCTCTCTCCACATATTCGTAAAGAAATCGTAAATGAGGCAGAGGTACAATCTCAACAATTTGATATCGATTGCAAGACCGTAAAGATACAAAGTCATGAAGCTGTGAAAAGTTCGCTCTTCCTAAGATAATTCAAATTAACGTTATTAATTAACATAACCACGCATGTGACCATATATTGAGGCATGTATGTTGTTGCTGGTATCACGACGACCATTAACATCTCCGATCACAAGAATGACTCCAGCAACACATGAACTCCTACTAGTAACTCATCAATTGAAATAACCTGCTATCATTATATAAAAATACAATTGCATGTCCACCAAATCAAGCGTGGTGAGACTTATTCAAAATCATTTCAATTTCTATATGGTATCGGCTTAGCCTGTTTTCACCTACGTCTCATGATCCCCATGGCCTCCTCTGATTCCACGACTCTGCCCATCACACCCTACCTTTTCCCAATCTCTCACAATTCTCTCAAACCTGCAAACTCTTCTTACCCTTAAACTCACATGCGATAATTATCTTATTTGGAAGGCTCAGGTTGTTCCCTACCTCGAAGAAGGACAACTTTTTGGTTACCATGATGACAGTATTCCATGTCCTCCATCGGCTGCCTCTATTGTCTTCCAGATCGTTCCACTGAACTTGTGTCCAACGTTGCCCACACCCACTGGTGTCAACAGGATCAGCTAATTCTCTTGGCATTCCTTTCATCTCTATCCAAAACTGTCTTGGCTCAAGTATTTGGCAAATATATTTCTCGAGATGTTTGGCTTCAACTAGAAGCCATGTACTATGTCAGCTCTCGTGCTCACCTCACTCACACTCGCATTCAATTGGCCTCATTGAAGAAGGCGAATTCCTCCATTGCTGGTTATTTTCAGCAAATTAAGTCCCTCTCCGACATCCTTGCAGCCTGTGGTGAGCCTCTTAATGATAATCATATTTTCTTCTATGTTATTGCAGGTCTTGGTTTCTGATTACGACTTGATCATCACTTCCACTACCACTCGAGTGGAACCTATGACACTGGAAGTTGTTTATGGGCATCTTCTAACTCATGAACTGCACTTCACTCAGCAGCAGTCCTTAACTGATCTCAAAAACTCTTCAATCAATGTTGCCTAGAACCCCTCAGTCTCGTCCTCGCAATGGCTCTTCACCACATGACAACTTTAGCAACTATTCTTCACTGTCCTCCCAGCCTCCTAATCGTGGTAGGGGCCCCAGCAGAGGCTGTAACTCTGGTAATTCCCAACCAACTTGCCCAATTTGTGGCAAACTTGGGCACACAACAACTAAGTGCTACAATAGATATGATCCTTCATTGATCGTTGGTTCATTTGTGAGAACACCTCGATTGATCATTCACATTCCCAGCTTAGCCATCCTACTCTTTGTGTCGTCCACAACATTCTCTCCAAGTTTTAGCTACCAGTGTTGTCTAATAAAGTGTCTCAAGTCTGTTCTTCCGGTCAACAAGAAAAGAGCCATCGACTCCGTTTTACCATTTCTAATGTTTCTGTTACAACATCTTTGGAGTTAATTTTCACGAATGTATGGGGTCCTACCCTTGTTCTTTAAGCAATGGAAATAAGTTTTATGTCTCATTTGTAGATCATTTTTCAAGATATACATGGTTTTTTCCAATTTGCTCTAAATATGATGTTACTTCCATTTTTCAAACATTTCAACTATATGTTGAAAGATATCTTAGAACAAAAATAAAAGCAGTCCAAAGCGATTAGGGTGTGAGGCCCCTAAGCATTTTTGTGGGTTTCCTTTTTTCTTTTTTATTTTTTCTTAAGGGAATTGGAGCCCAATTGGTTATTGTGGACTTATTTGGCTTGTTGTGGTGTGTAAGGGGGCCGATTTTAGGCCTAAAGGAGAGGAGAAATTGGGCCCAGCCCGTGGGCTAGCTGGGAGCCCATCCCCCTCTCTCAAAAAGGCACTGTTTAGTTGCTGGGAAGTGAATTTTTTTTTTTCTCCCCTTGGAACAACTTCATTTTAGGATGCAGGGTGAAAACCCTAGTTTTCTTTCTTTTCCTTTTTTCTTTTTCTTCCTTCCTCCTTTCGTGCCTGTGACCCTGCACCACAGTCCCTCGTCACCTGTCTAGTTTTGCCATGCATCCGTCACAGCGCACCACTTCCACCATTGACTGCACCACCACCCTTTTTCTCCAAACCGTGCCCCCCATTTTCTAGTCTCCCCCACTACCTCTACTACCGAGCCGTTTCAGCCATGGAAATGGCACGCCGCCATTGGTGGCCTCTCGTCACACACCACGCGTGCATTGTTTGCAAAGCCCACACTGTCCCCTACCCTTAATCGCAGTTGTTGCTTCTGCTGCAGAGAACCACCCATCGGCCTATAATAAGTCGAGCTCCTCATCCCTTAAACCATCCCTCAATCAGATTTTTCATCTCTCAAAACCGCGTACTAGCATTTCCCCACCCTTGGATCTATATCCCTAAGCCTCTACAATTAGTTTTGCCCTAGTGCCACCATGAGCCACCACCCCCAGCTTCCTTCTGATGGCCATGCAACCACCTCGGAGTACCCCACTTCCCTTTCCCGCCATCCCCTTCCGTAGGTTCTACACCGGTGTACTCCTCCACACCCCGCCGTGGAAACCCTCTCCTCCACCCATTTGCACTCTATATCTGCCACCTCTTTGAGAGAAATCTCACCGGTAGTCCTTTGTCTCGCCAGATCTGCCTCTTCCACCTTACTTTGTCGTTGCCCCGCCACTCTTGGCGCCAACTCAGGAAGTCTTCTACCCCTTGTTTTGTATTTTTTAATCTTCAAACTGCGTTCTGATTTAACCCAATCATCTTTGTGCGTCTGTGTAGCGACGTGCGCACTAATTCAATCACGGGACACTTTAAACCATCACTCGCAATCATCCAAAATAATTGCCTTCTATGTAATAAGTAACTCGCCAGCCCAACCCTTAAATGTTTAACGTTAATTTATCGCTAACTTTGTTGTAGTTTGGTTGTGTTTGAGAAGGGCTTTAGGCTCGGGGAAGTGTTGGGAATATTTGATGTAGTCACTATCAAAATTTGGGCTGAGGGCTAGATGGAGGATGGGAAATGCAGGTAGTTGGGGTTTGTGAAGCTGTGGACTTGTGACTGCTCTGTTGTTGTGTGTGACTGTTGTGTGCTATACCATGCCATCCAATAAACTGCCTGTCAAGCATCTGCATATTATTGTTATTGATATATGTCATGATTTATTCAACTATACCGCGTTATATGCTATGCTAATAAACTTGAAAACTGGGTTTTCATGTCTTGGTAATATTTTTGTAGCTGTGTGCGTATCACGATCCCAAACTGAGATGAGGTATTATCTCGGTGGAGCTCCTCTAGTGACTTAGTAGCCTAATAAACTGTGTGACGTCCCCTGGGTTGTTGTTGGGTGACGACGGGCTCGGATTAGACAGTGGGGGCTAGAGGATGCCTGGTCACGTATGCCCCTGGAGCGGAGTTGGGCATCGCTCATTATGAAATCACATGCACGGTCGTTACCTGTGGTATGACGAAGGAAACTAGGGTGTGCACATGATCCTTAGGGGACACCATGGTGCATATGTAATAAATGGATGTGTTTTGGGTACAAAGGGTTTTTAGCATGAGCGGTTCTAACAAAAGCATTTTGGTGATGGTTGTAAAAATGAATATTTTTGGGTTTTTGCTTCCATGACTATAGTGCATTGTTTGTTTGTATAATTTTATGCTTGAATCTCTTGGTTGTTGTTTTGTTGATTTATTTATTGAGATTATGAAATCCCATTGTGGTATTCCTACCTACCGTTCCGTTTCATGGAATCGTAGACTTTGATGTAGAGGAGGGGTATGAGCAAAAGGACCAGCCCCACTTGAGGAGTGATAGCACGAGACTTTTCGCATTATTGTTATTGAACCTTTGTATTCATTTAATTTATTTCAGCCGAATGACTGTATTAACCTTTTGAAGGACTTTGTTTCAAGTTGTATCGTTGTTAAACTTGAGTCTCCAATTAGTTAAATTCACATAGAGATATTTAGTTGAAGATATTCTTGATATTGTTCGAGAGAAAATATTGAATAGTTGAAGGACTTTTATCATCAACTTGGGATAATTGGGATTCTATAATAATGAAGAATAAATTGTATGGGATTTACTAGGTGAAATCAAATACTCTAGATCTATTCTTATTATTTTTAGAATCTTAATTTTAATGTTCTTTTCTTCAGTTTAATTTAGATAAACCATTCTTCAAATTTCGATTTTTCAAGTATTAATTAATTTAGTCAATTTCAATACTTAATAGCATAATTATTTCCTGTGGATTCGATAACTTTTTTCTTTAAAATGTTTTACTGCTTGTTACGATTCTGTGCACTTGCAGATATATTGTTTTGCGATCAAGTTTTTGGCGCCATTGCTGGGGAATAGTTATTTGTTATTGATATTGATACTCACTTGATTTTTACTATTTTGGATTTTATTTATTTCTAAAAAATTGGTTTAAATTAGATCTCAGTTTGGTTTTTCTCTTCAGGAATCAAAAGTGCATGCCTTGATCTAAATCATTAGAGCATACACCTTTCGATCCTGAGATTGAAAGAAACTTACGTCGGACAAATAAAGAGAAGAAGAAAAAGGTCGTTGCCTCCAAATTTAATATGGCTGACCATGAGTACAAGGCATTCAGAGATTATGCTATTACCACATTGGCGGCACAGATGACAAATCTATCACAACAACTAAGTAAGATGAACCATAATGCTATTCAAACTAATGTTGTTTGTGATCATTGCACAGGAAATCATTCAGGTCTAGATTGCCTAGTGGGGAATCCATTTGCCCAACCGAGTTATGAACAAACCCATTACCTGTCCAATTTCTAACATCAAAATAATCCTTATTCAAACACGTTCAATCCCGAATGGAGAAATCACCCTAATTTTTCATAGAGCAATAACAAAGTGCCAGCTAGACCAACTTAATAGTTTCCACAGAAAGGGAAAAAGTCAACACTTGAGAATATATTTATGTAGTACATGCAAAAAACTGATATGGTGATCCAAAACAACTCGATTTCAATCTGAAATCTTGAGGCACAAATCGATCAACTATCAAACATGCTTACCGAAAGGACAACAGGGACTTTATCGAGCAACATTGTGACTAATCCGAAGTGGGCAAACATATGACCAGTCGGTAAATGCAAAGTGAGATGCAGAAGTTGTCGAAAATGTGGAGTTAGAGAAGAAGGAGACCGAGTACGAGGTGAAAGAAATCAATCGGGATGTGACCAACCAACAAGTTTAAATAACTAAGGAGAATAAACGGGCTACAAAACCCAAGAAATCTAGGAAGTTTATATCTGAAACTTATTATCTTTCAATTTATGATCTACCAATTCCTTTTCCGTAGAGATTAAGAAAACATAAGATTTATAATCAGTTTTCTCTACAGTTGGCGACCGAGGAGAGTAGTGTAATTGTACAAAAGAAGTTGTCGCTTAAGGGACTAGGTCTTGGAGAAGCAAAACCGACCACCATCTCTATACAGTTGGCGACCGAGGAGAGCAATGCAATTTTATAAAAGAAACTGCCGCCTAAGGAACTAGGTCTTGGAGAAACAAAATCAACCACCATCTCTCTACAGTTGGTAGACAAATCCATTAAATACCCGAGATAACTCATTGAGGATGTACTGGTAAAAGTTGATAAGTTCATATTCCGGACCTACTTCATTTTACTCGATATGGAGCAGGATGAGGAGATCCCTTTGATATTGGGCTAACCTTTCTTGGTGACAAAAAGAACTTTCATTGATGTCCAGAAAGGGAAAATCATTTTGAGGGTCGACGAGGAGCAGGTCACTTATGACGTATTTAAATCGATGGAATTCCCTTCCATGGTACATTCTTTGTTTTCAAATAAGCGACTGAGATGTGGTCATGGCCGACAAGACTTATGGAGCTGAATTTCCAAAGCTACCACATAAGGAACCACCCAAGTTTGAACTGAAACCACTTCCATCAAATTTAAGGAACGAAGAGACCGGGGAGATCTCCAAGGGATACACGGCTGCACCTTCAAGGAAAATATTCAATTGGAAGACCAAAAAAATAAACAAATAAAATATTAGGGGAGCATCTCTTACTTTATCTCATTCTTTGTTTTATTTTTTCTTCCTTTTCTCCATTAAGGATAATGTGATATTTAAGTTTGGAGGGAAAGTTATTATTTTATTTATTTTAAAAAAATAATAGTAATAATAATAATGATAAAAATAGTATGGTTTGATAAATAAAAAGCCTATGATAAGAATATGATTGAAATTGATTATAATTTTTAGGAAAAATTCTCATTGCTTAAATCTAGTTGTTAATTCTTTACTTGATCTTACTTAATTTGATATTTCCTATGTTCAATAAATGCCTCTTATGATGATTAATTGTTTTGACTACCTAGAGAAATTTTATGGAAATTTTGTGAATTTAAATGGTCTTAACTTACTCTAGAACTTGTTGGATTACACTCAAGGCGAAATCTTAGACAGAATATCATTGGAGAAATGATTAAGGCATTCTTTGGACCGATTGAGCCTTTCAAACTTACCTGTTTATTATCTTTATCTCTAGTCATCCCTTTGAGCTTTATTGAAATATATTTTGGCCTAATATTTTTCTTTCTTGTAAACCTCATATTCTCTACTAGGGGTGTAAATTTAAACCGGAAAACCGGTCCGAACCGGACCAGACCGGACCCATTTTACCGGTTTTAAACCGGTCCGGTCCGGAACCGGTTTCTAAGATCTGTAAACCGGCCGAAACAGGACCGGTTCCGGTTTTAGGATTTTCCGGACCGGACCGGACCGATTTATAAATATATATATATTAATATTTTATATATAAGTTTTATTAAAAATTAAAATTATAAAAAATATTTTTTATATATTATATATAAGTTTTATATATAATGTATAATTAATAAATTATATTATTATTAATATAATTATATATAAACTAATATTATTAAAAAGAAAAAGTTTAATCTTAAAAATGAAAATTTAATCAATTATAACATAAAATATTAATCTGAATTCTTAAATATCAACATTTGTAATATACTAAACTATATAAATTTACAATAGGCACTAGGCAACAAGTTTCCATAAATTTATAAATTTATAGAAAGTAAAAACTATTATATATGGTTGTTGCATGCACATTGACACGGGCCATGGCAATATATATATATATATATTGATCAGGATCCCTATGTTATGCGTGGTGGCAAAGTTGTATACTTTTTCCTATTTATACACTCAGCACGTGTTCTAACTTTTAAGAAAAAAAAAATTTAATGTGTATCCTTGATAAGAAAAAAAAATTCGAACGAAATTGTTCAAAATTTTTAATTTGAGAAATGCTTTAGTGATAAATAAATTCTATAAATTAATTAATTTAACAAACTGACGTAACTTACTATGTTATATTAGATTATAAAAATATTTTTATTGTAAAATAGATCTAACATAATATCATATAAAATATTCATGTCAATATATTATATAGCTATACTAATATATAGTTTATAATTAATTACTAATATATAGCTATACTAATAGTCTAATATTAATACTATTATATAGTCTAATAATTTATATAGCTATACTAATATATAAGTCTGTAACTATTTAACTAATACTAATAGTTTAATATAGAGTTTAGACTATAGTTATACTTACACTAACATAGTTACACTTACACTAAATCACTATAATTAATACTAATATATAGCTATACTAATAGTCTAATATTAATACTATTATATAGTCTAATAATTTATATAGCTATAATAATATATAAGTCTATAACTATTTAACTAATACTAATAGTCTAATAGTTTAATAAAGGGTCTAGACTATAGTTATACTTATACTAACGTAGTTACACTTACACTAAATCACTATAATTAATACTAATATATAGCTATACTAATAGTCTAATATTAATACTATTATATAGTCTAATAATTTATATAGTTATACTAATATATAAGTCTATAACTATTTAACTAATACTAATAGTCTAATAGTTTAATATAGAGTCTAGATTATAGTTATACTTATACTGACGTAGTTACACTTACACTAAATCACTATAATTAATACTAATATATAGCTATACTAATAGTCTAATATTAATACTATTATATAGTCTAATAATTTATATAGTTATACTAATATATAAGTCTATAACTATTTAACTAATACTAATAGTCTAATAGTTTAATATAGAGTCTAGATTATAGTTATACTTATACTGACGTAGTTACACTTACACTAAATCACTATAATTAATACTAATATATAGCTATACTAATAGTCTAATATTAATACTATTATATAGTCTAATAATTTATATAGTTATACTAATATATAAGTCTATAACTATTTAACTAATACTAATAGTCTAATAGTTTAATATAGAGTCTAGATTATAGTTATACTTATACTGACGTAGTTACACTTACACTAAATCACTATAATTAATACTAATATATAGCTATACTAATAGTCTAATATTAATACTATTATATAGTCTAATAATTTATATAGTTATACTAATATATAAGTCTATAACTATTTAACTAATACTAATAGTCTAATAGTTTAATAAAGGGTCTAGACTATAGTTATACTTATACTAACGTAGTTACACTTACACTAAATCACTATAATTAATACTAATATATAGCTATACTAATAGTCTAATATTAATACTATTATATAGTCTAATAATTTATATAGTTATACTAATATATAAGTCTATAACTATTTAACTAATACTAATAGTCTAATAGTTTAATAAAGGGTCTAGACTATAGTTATACTTATACTAACGTAGTTACACTTACACTAAATCACTATAATTAATACTAATATATAGCTATACTAATAGTCTAATATTAATACTATTATATAGTCTAATAATTTATATAGTTATACTAATATATAAGTCTATAACTATTTAACTAATACTAATAGTCTAATAGTTTAATAAAGGGTCTAGACTATAGTTATACTTATACTAACGTAGTTACACTTACACTAAATCACTATAATTAATACTAATATATAGCTATACTAATAGTCTAATATTAATACTATTATATAGTCTAATAATTTATATAGTTATACTAATATATAAGTCTATAACTATTTAACTAATACTAATAGTCTAATAGTTTAATAAAGGGTCTAGACTATAGTTATACTTATACTAACGTAGTTACACTTACACTAAATCACTATAATTAATACTAATATATAGCTATACTAATAGTCTAATATTAATACTATTATATAGTCTAATAATTTATATAGTTATACTAATATATAAGTCTATAACTATTTAACTAATACTAATAGTCTAATATAGACTATAGTTATTAATATAGACTACAGTTATACTAAATCACTATAACTAATACTAATATTATAGTAAATGTACTAAAAATTTAAAAAAATTTAACTATCATTTATACAATTACTATTATTATACTAATGTATAATATAACTATACTAATATTATTATATTATATTAGTTTCCTATAATTAAACCCAAACGGCGCCGTTTTCCTAAGTTACTAAAAGTCTATCCTAGGATTCACGATTACGTTACGCCGCTCACTCTCTCGTCCTCAACTCTGTCTCTCCCAGTCCCTGCCCTGTCTCACCGAGTCACTCTGCTCTCACTCTCAGCTCTCCCGATTCTCACTCTGCTCTTAACTCTCCCGTCTCTCACTCAGTTACTCTCAACTCTCAACTCTCTCGTCTCTCACTCTCGAGCCGTCTCTCACTCTCTCTTCTCTCAACTCTCTCTACCGAGTCTCTGATTCTCCATCAACGTATAACGGTAAATTTGTTTATTTTTATTGTTTTCTGTTTTTGAATTACATACTAGCATTTTTGTGATTGGGTTTTGTGATATTAGGGTTTTTGTGATTGGGTTTTGTGATTTGTGATATTAGGGTTTTTGAATCCAAAATTTAGGATTTTTTGTGATTTTGTTTATTATTGTGTTTGTGATATTAGGGTTTTGCGATTGGCTTTATGAAATTACTTTGAAATTACGAATCATGATAGATGATATTTGTGAATCTGTGATACACTGATATTAGCCATTAGGGTTTGTTGAATCCAAAATTTACTTTGATTAGATTTTGTGTTTGGGTTTTGTGAAATTGTGTTTAGTGTTTAGTGATTGAGTTTTTTAAATTACATTGATAGGGGCCATAGGGCTTACATTATTCCTTTAAATAAATTTATTGCTACTTTTATACATTGAGAAATTGGGCAGCTGCTTACCCCACATATATATAGTTATCGTTGCTTTTATTAATTTTATTTTTGTTACTACAGATGGATCCTTCAAATGAAACACCCGGCAATGTTCAACCTTCAATGAGAGGGAGTCAAAGGACCATGGAATCAACAGTGACTAATGATTCACTTTCTCCCAAAGCTACTGTAAGTAAGTCATCTATTGCTCCAAAGAGTGGTAGGAAAAGATTTATAGGTTGGGATTATTTTACTTTGATTGATACTGCGGATAAATCGAAACCTAGGGCTGCATGTAACCTTTGTGGGATGACTTATGCTTGTAATCCTAATATAAATGGCACAAAATCAATGTTGGGGCACTTAGAAAAAATATGTAAGAAGTCTTCACTTAGGAAAGTGGATAAAAACCAATCTATATTGGGTTCCAGTCTGGATCAAGCAGTGGGGGGCTTGTACCTATTACTTTTAGTATTGAGGCTTGTAGAAAAGCCTTAGCAGAAATGTTCGTTGTTGATGAGCTTCATTTTAAATTTATGGAAGGGGAGGGGTTTAAGAAATTTATGTTTGTTGTGCAACCTAGATGGAATGAGATTCCATCACGTGTAACGGTTGCAAAAGATATTTTTAAGCTTTATTGGAAAGAGAAAGAGAAGTTGAAAAGTGCTCTTAAGGGACAGCGCATTTGTCTAACCACGGATACATGGACATCCATGCAAAATTTTAACTACATGTGTCTCACCGCACATTTTATTGATGATGATTGAAAAATGTACAAAAGAATAATCAATTTTTGTAAGGTTGAAAACCACAAAGGTGAGACACTAGGGAAAAAAATTGAAGCGTGTTTGCTTGAATGGGGAGGCCTAATATATTGACAATTACACTTGATAATGCAAGTTCAAATAATAGGGCAGTTTCGTATTTGGAAAAAAAAAAAAGCAAAGCATAAAAAAGATATGATTTTGGTACATGAGTTCTTGCATATGAGATGTTGTGCTCATATCTTGAACTTGATTCTTCGGAATGGGTTGAAAGAATATGATCAATCTATTGCACGAATTAGAGGGGTTGTAAAGTATGTGAAATTATTTCCACAAAGGTGGAACACATTTAAGCAATGTTGTGATAGTGAGGACATTACTTGTAAAAGTAGTGTATTCTTAGATGTAGTAACTCGTTGGAACTCCACTTATATGATGTTGGATAGGGCTGAAAAGTTTTAAAAAGCATTTCAACGGTTAGAGGATGAAGATTCGGGATATGTTAAGAGCCTTGGGGAGTATGATAGTGAGGATGATGATGGTGTTAGTGAGTTGGGGCAAGGAGGGGCACCCAAGTTAGGGCCTCCAACCATTGATGATTGGGATAAGAGTAGGTTGTTTGTAAAATTTCTAAAACTTTTTTACGATGCAATTTTGCGTTTCTTGGGGACCAATTATGTCACTTGCAATGGTTTTGTATTTGAGCAAGCGACAATTCAAACGACAATTAATTTAGAGTGTTTGGAAAGGCCTCATAATTTGAGAACAATGGGATTTAGTATGAAATCCAAATGTGAGAAGTATTGGAGAAATATTAAAAAAATGAATCTTTTGTTGTATGTTGGGTTGGTTCTTGATCCTTGATATAAAATCCATGTTCTAGCTATTATTTTTGAAGGAATATATGAGGATAATAGTTCAAAAGTTCATATGTTGGTGGATCGGGTTAAAGATGCCTTGAGTCGTTTATATGATATTTATTGTGGAAATGGTGGAAGTGTTGTAGGGGCACAAGATCAAACTAAAAGCCAATCAAGGGAGGGAGGAGCTAGTAGTACAAGTTCAACTACTAGGGTAGGTCAAGGTAATTTTAGATTACTAATCCATGAACAAATTAAGAAGCGTTTGGAATAGGGGTGTAACCGATCCGGTCCGGTTCGGTTTTTGACAAAATCTTGGACCGAACCAGTATGACCGGTTTTGTATTTTTCATAACCGATTACGTCCCGGTTAACCTTTTAAACCGATACTTCTGGTTTAACCGGTTTCCGGTCCGGTCTGGTCCTGTTTTCTGGTTTTTTTAAAATGTAAATTTGATATGTTGTCATTAAAAATCTGTTTATAAAATAAAAAAAAAAAAACTGCTTTACAAAAATCTGTTATACTTTTATTATAAAATCTGCTTTATTAAAAAAAATCTGTTTCATCTTTACTAAACACTACTTTACTAAAAATTCTGTTTTACTAAAAACAAAATCTGATTTACTAAAATCTAATTTACTATAAACTGCTTTCAAAAATCCGTTTTACTAAATCTGCAGCTCTGCTTTACTATAAATATAACTATTACAAAAACTGGAAAAAAAATCTGCTATGAAATAAAATTCTACTATGGAATAAAATAAGTTCAAAAGTCTAAACTAGAAGTCCAAAAGTCTAACAAATTATAAATCCAAATTCCAAAAGTCCAAAACATTACAAATTTGCACATTCAAAACATTACAAGTCCAAACACTAAAAGTCTAAATTATAAGTCCCAAGTCCATCAAATTACAAGTCCAAATTACAAATCCAAATTAGAACATCCAACAAAGAATTTTACAACTTGAGCCAATAGATATTTACCAAGCCACCAACTCCAATAGTCCATTCAACAAACCTTGCAATTATATGAAAATAAATCTAGCAGTTAATTCCAATAAAAAGTTAGTAAGTACATTAAATAGGAAAAAAAAACTTACGGAAATGTTATACAAGTTTGCCTACCTTAAATTTAATGATCTCCAACTAAATAAGTAGGCATTGAAAAATTCTCTGGGTCTTCCATGAGCTCTACACAAAAAGGAAAAAAAAAAACATAATAATTAAAACAAATTACTAATATGATTTCAATTTTAGAGATAGTTAAGGAAAAGATAAGTGATGCTACATACCTGTATCAAATTTCTCAAACTCCTCAACATCATCCATTAAAGTGCGAAGGTTAATTGGGGCAGAAGAACGGAGCCAATTTTGTGAACAAATTAGGGCTTCTGCCATAAGTGGAGATAGGCTACTACAGAAAGGATCAAGTACTCGACCTGCTGTGCTAAAAGCTGACTCAGAGGCTACTGTAGATATCGGAACTGCAAGAACATCCCGTGCAATTATTGAAAGCACGCGGTATCTAATGGAGTTAACCTTCAACCAAGCCAACAAGTCGAATTTTGAATCATCTTCTTCATATGTTTCAGATAAATATCTCTCAAATTCAGATTTACTTGACAAAGAGTTCTCCGACTCCAAACGCTTCTTAATTTGTTCATGGATTAATAATCTAAAATTACCTTGACCTACCCTAGTAGTTGAACTTGTGCTACTAGCTCCTCCCTCACTTGATTGGCTCTTAGTTTGATCTTGTGCCCCTACATCACTTCCTCCATTTCCACAATAAATATCATATAAATGACTCAATGCATCTTTAACCCGATCCACCAACATTTGAACTTTTGAACTATTATCCTCATATATTCCTTCAAAAATAATAGCTAGAACAAGGATTTTATATCGAGGATCAAGAACCAACCTAATATACAACAAAAGATTTATTTTTTCAAGATTTCTGCAATACTTCTCACATTTAGATTTCATACTAAATGCCATTGTTCTCAAATTATGAGGCCCTTCCAAACACTCCAAATTAATTGCAGCTTGAATTGTCTCTAGCTCAAATACAAAACCATTGCAAGTGACATAATTGCTCCCCGAGAAATGCAAAGTTGCATCATAAAAAAGTTTTAGAAATTTTACAAACAACCTACTCTTATCCCAATCATCAATGGTTGGAGGCCCTAACTTGGGTGCCCCTCTTTGCCCCAACTCACTAACACCATCATCATCCTCACTATCATACTCCCCAAGGCTCTTGACATACCTCAAATCTTCATCCTCTAACCGTTGAAATGCTTTTTGAAACTTTTCAGCCCTATCCAATATCATATAAGTGGAGTTCCAACGAGTTACTACATCTAAGCATACATTACTTTTACAAGTAATGTCCTCACTATCACAACATTGCTTAAATGTGTTCCACCTTTGTGGGGATGATTTCACATACTTTATAGCCCCTCTAATTTGTGCAATGGATTAATCATATTCTTTCAACCCATCCTGAACAATTAAGTTCAAGATATGAGCGCAACATCTCATATGCAAGAACTCATGTTCCAAAATCGTATCTTTTTTATGCTTTGTCTTTTTTTTCAAATACGAAACTGCTCCATTGTTTGAACTTGTATTATCGAGTGTAATTGTCAATATATTGGGCCTCCCCCATTCAAGCAAACAAACTTCAATTTTTTTTCCCTAGTGTCTCACCCTTGTGGTTTTCAACCTTACAAAAATTGATTATTCTTTTGTGCATTTTTCAATCATCATCAATAAAATGTGAGGTGAGTCACATGTAGTTAACATTTTACACGGATGTCCATGTATCCGTGGTTAGACAAATGCACTGCCCTTTAACAGCACTTTTCAACTTCTCTTTCTCTCTCAAATAAAGTTTAAAAATATCTTTTGCAACCGTTGTACGTGATGGAATCCCATTCCATCTAGGTTGCACAACAAGCATAAATTTCTTAAACCCTCCCCTTCCACAAATTTAAAAGGAAGCTCATCAACAACTAACATTTCAGCTAAGACTTCTTTACAAGTCTCAACACTAAAAGCAATAGGTACAAGCCTCCCACTGCTTGATCCAGACTGGAAACCTAATATAGATTGGTTTTTATCCACTTTCCTATGTGGAGACTTCTTACACGTTTTTTCTAAGTGCCCCAACATTGATTTTGTGCCATTTATATTAGGATCACAAGCATAAGTCATCCCACAAAGGTTACATGTAGCCCTAGGTTTCGATTTATCCGCAGTATCAATCAAAGTAAAATAATCCCAAGCTACAGATCTTTTCCTACCACTCTTTGGAGCAATAGATGGCTTACTTACAGTAGCTTTGAGAGAAAGCGGATCATTAGTCGTTGTTAATTCCATGGTCGTTTGACTCCCTCCCATTGAAGGTCGAACATTGCCGGGTGTTTCATTTGAAGGATCCATCTATAGTAACAAAAATAAAATTAATAAAAGCAACAATAACTATATATATGTGGGGTAAGCAGATGCCCAATTTCTCAATATATAAAAGTAGCAATAAATTTATTTAAAGGAATAATGTAAGCCCTATGGCTCCTATCAATGTAATTTAAAAAACTCAATCACTAAACACTAAACACAATTTCACAAAACCCAAACACAAAACCCAATCAAAGTAACTTTCGGATTCAACAAACCCTAATGGCTAATATCAATGTATCACAAATTCACAAATCTCATCTATCATAGATTCATAATTTCAAAGTAATTTCACAAAACCCTAATATTACAAACACAATTTCACAAAATCCAAGCACAAAACCCAATCACAAAACCCTAATATTACAAACACAATTTCACAAAACCCAAAGAACAAAACGTAATCAAAATAAATTTCGGATTCAACAAACCCTAATGGCTAATATCACAGATTTACAAATATCATCTATCATGATTCATAATTTCAAAGTAATTTTACAAACCCAATCACAAAATCCTAATATCACAAACACAATAATAAACAAAATCACAAAAAATCCTAAATTTCGAATTCAAAAATCCTAATATCACAAATCACAAAACCTAATCACAAAAATGCTAGTATGTAATTTCAAAAACAGAAAATAATAAAAATAAACAAACTTACCGTTACACATTGATGGAGAATCGAAGACTCGGGCCTCGACAGAGAGAGTTGAGAGAAGAGAGAGTGAGAGTCGGCTCGAGAGTGAGAAGGGAGAGTTAAGAGTTGAGAACTTGGGAGTGACCGAGTGAGAATCGGGAGGAGCTGAGAGTGAGAGCAGAGTGAGAGACGAACTGGGGCAGGGGCAGGGACTGGGAGTGAGAGACAGTGAGCGGCGTATGTAATCGTGATTCCGTGAATCCTAGGGTAGAATTTACACCCCTTAGGAAAATGGCACCGTTGGGTTTAGTTATTAGGAAATTAATAATATATAATAATATTAGTATAGCTATATTATACATTAGTATAATAATAGTAATAGTATAAATGATAGTTAGATTTTTTTAAATTTGTAATACATTTAATATAATATTAGTATAGTTATATACTTATATATTAGTATTAGTTATAGTGATTTAGTATAACTATAGTCTATATTAATAACTATAGTCTATATTAAACTATTAGTATTAGTTAAATAGTTAAATTATTAGTATAGCTATATAATATATGAGACTATATAATAGTATTAATATTAGACTATTAGTATAGTTATATATTAGTATTAATTACATTGATTTAGTGTAACTATGTTAATATAAGTATAACTATAGTCTAGACTCTATATTAAACTATTAGACTATTAGTATTAGTTAAATAGTTATAGACTTATATATTAGTATAGCTATATAAATTATTAGATTATATAATAGTATTAATATTAGACTATTAGTATAGCTATATATTAATATTAATTATAGTGATTTAGTGTAAGTGTAACTATGTTAGTATAAGTATAACTATAGTCTAGACTCTATATTAAACTATTAGTATTAGTTAAATAGTTATAGACTTATATATTAGTATAACTATATAAATTATTAGTCTATATAATAGTATTAATATTAGACTATTAGTATAGCTATATATTAGTATTAATTACATTGATTTAGTGTAACTATGTTAATATAAGTATAACTATAGTCTAGACTCTATATTAAGCTATTAGACTATTAGTATTAGTTAAATAATATTAAATTATATAATAATATTAAGATTAAACTTTTACTTTTTAATAATATTATCTTATATATAATTATATTAATAATAATATAATTTATTAATTATACATTATATATAAAACTTATATATATTAATATATAAAAAATATTTTTTATAATTTTAATTTTTAATAAGACTTATATATAAAATATTAATTTATATATATATTTATAAACCGGTCCGGTCCGGTCCGGAAAATCCTAAAACCGGAACCGGACCGGTTCCGGCCGGTTTACAAATTTTAAAAACCGGTTCCGGACCGGACCGGTTTTCCGGTTTAAATTTACACCCTTAGTTTGGAGTCTGAGAACTCTTTCTCAAGTAAATCTGAATTGGAGAGATATTTATCTGAAACATGTGAAGAAGATGATTCAAAATTTGACTTGTTGGCTTGGTGAAAGGTTAACTCCATTAAATACCGCGTGCTTTCAAGAGTTGCACGGAATGTTCTTGCAGTTCCAATAGCTACAGTGGCCTCTGAGTCGGCTTTTAGCACAGCAGGTCGAGTACTTGATCCTTTCTGTAGTAGCCTATCTCCACTTATGGTAGAAGCCCTAATTTGTACACAAAATTGACTCCATTCTTCTGCCCGATTAACCTTCGCACTTTAATGGATGATGTTGAGGAGTTGAGAAATTTGATATAGGTATGTAGCATCATTTATCTTTTCTTTAACTATCTCTAAAGTTTAAATCATATTAGTAATTTGTTTTAATTATTTTTTTTCCTTTTGTGTAGAGCTCATGAAAGACCCAGAGAATTCTTCAATACCTACTTCTTTAGTTGGAGATCATTAAATTTAAGGTAGGTAAACTTGTATAACATTTTCGTAAGTTTTTTTTTTTTTCCTATTTAATGTACTTACAAACTTTTTGTTGGAATTAATTGCCTGTTTTATTTTCATATAATTGCAAGGTTTGTTGAATGGACTATTGGAGTTGGTGGCTTGGTGAATATCTATTGGTTCGAGTTGTAAAATTTTTTGTTGGATGTTCTAACTTGGATTTGTAATATGGACTTGTAATTTGATGGACTTTGGACTTATAATTTAGACTTTTAGTGTTTGGACTTGTAATGTTTTGAATGTTTAAATTTGTAATATTTTCGACTTTTGGAATTTGGATTTATAATTTGTTAGAATTTTGGACTTCTAGTTTAGACTTTTGAATCTATTTTATTCAATAGCAGAATTTTATTCCATAGCAGATTTTTTTTTTCCAGTTTTTGTAATAGTTATATTTATAGTAAAGCAGATTTAGTAAAGCAGAGCTGCAGATTTAGTAAAACAGATTTTTTAAAACAGTTTATAGTAAATTAAATTTTAGTAAATCAGATTTCTTTTTTAGTAAAACAGAATTTTTAGTAAAATAGTTTTTAGTAAAAATGAAACAGATTTTTTTTAATAAAGCAAATTTTGTAATAAAAGTATAACAAATTTTTGTAAAACAGTTTTTTTTTTTTTTTTCTATAGATATATATAAACAGATTTTTAATGATAACATATCAAATTTACATTTTAAAAAAAAAAGAGAAAATCGGACCGGACCGGAAACCGGTTAAACTGGAAGTACCGGTTTATAAGTTTAACCGGGGCGTAATCAGTTTTGAAAAATAAAAAACCGGTCATACCGGTTCGGTCCAAGATTTTGCCAAAAACCGGACCGGACCAGACCGGTTACACCCCTATTCCCTACCCTATTGGAGCTTATATACTGATATCCTTACCTTTCAAGAAAACTAAGTTTACATAAAGTCACAAACTCATAAGAGTATGAAAGGCAAGAGAGGTAGAATGTCTACAAGTAAAGTAATTATAATAATATTATCAAAATCATAAGTTTGGGAGTGTGAAAAGTCAACTCATCTACTGTGTGGCCAACAAGAAAAGGCCGATGAGAGTCATCCACAAAGGCAAACGAAAAGGTATGGAATATTTCCCAAAAAAAAAAAAAAAAGAAGAAGAAGAAGAAAAATTCAATCTTTCGAATAGAGGGGTAAAGAGAGAGATACTTAAAAGTGCAATAAAGAGAGCTATGTTGAGATATTTACAATGATTGAGAAGAGATGTTTGTGTTAGGACTGAGAATACTCTATTTATTCTGTTGATGTTCAAACTTAAGTTCTCTTGTTTTGTTTGAATCCTATCTTTTCCTTGTAGCTCTCACCCTAACCTTACATTACAAGCTTAATAAAGACCTATTGATCCCTGATGATAGTTCCTGTTCTACATTAGTGGAGAGATTTAAAAAGCAAGCCTATGAAATTTTTAAAGATCCATTATTGATTCACTTGTTTGCATAAAACTATCCAGGGACTTAATGATGAAGTGAGAATGATGGGTATGTATGAATGTGGGGATGGATAATGAGGTGGAATTGAGTTTTGAATTAACTTTTGGACTTGATTGATCTTGAATGATTCCTTTCAATTATAGACTTTAGACAATCTTTGAGGTAATAAACTTTATGAATCAAACCAATGCTTGTTTTAATTGCCTTTCTTTCTTCTTTGCTCGAGGGCGAGCAAAACTTAAGTTTGAAGGTATTTGATAAGTGTTATTTTTATCTAATTTTTATCACTATTTTATTTATGAGAAGTATCCTTTTCCCTTCAATACTATTGATTTTATTTTATTTCTGCATATTTTTATTTATTTTCTTAGATTTGAAGGAATGAAAAAATTTAGTACAAAAGGAGAGCATTTTGGTATAAAAGAAAAGACTACGGATCCAAACCGATGAGAGGCAGCAAGATCTGTAGAGAGTTTATGAGATTTGAGTGAAGAGCCTTGTCCCGTGGGCAACAAAGAGATTTCTCTCACCCAAAGACGAGAAGACTTACTCTCTGTAGGCAAGGAGACTTGCAATCAGAAGACATGAAGACTTGGCGACAAGGTTCTAAGCGGTTATATTGGACGACTAATCTAAACGATCAACTTAAAAGACAAACCCAAACGACATCATGGGCAACAACAAGAAAAGGTGAGAGGAGTCTTTCATCCCGGTCGGGAATCTTTCCACTCAGTAGGCGAGGAGAGGGCCATGTGGTATTTGTGAACTCCACACCCATTCATTTGTGACCTCCACGCCAGTTATATTTATCCCACACAGCGTCTACTCAGTGGGATAATTCCTCCCAACTGGGATCAATCTGCTGCTGACCACCAAATAGTTCCGCAATCAATCTGTTGGCGACCAAATCCTTCCAAGTTCTACAATTCAAGCTGCATATCACTAAATCTTCCATTTTAGATAATCCTATTATTCTTGGAATAATTTCTTTTATGTTAACATTTATCTTTAGAAACTAATTTCAAGATCTTCAGGTTAGGTTGTAGCCGCATTTATCTTGTTCCATATTTGAGTTTTGACATCTATTTAATCCCTTCTTGTGGGATGAATAGAGGGAGTTTTGAATCGGAGTTAAGAGTTTTTATGTTTTAGAGTTCCAAAATTTATTGTTCAATTGTTCTTTGGAGAAGGCAGAATTGAAGGGCAGAGGTGAGAGCTGCATGTTTCATCAACCGAGTTCAATGAAGAATACCAGTTTTATTCTTTTTCTTTTCAATTCAATTACGAACTAATTCTATTTTCTAGAGCTTTGATGTAGCCTAGCATTGAACACACAACTTATATTTCAAGTTATTTTATTTTCCATATTTCCATGATTGAGTACTTATTCCTTGTTCTTAATGTTTACAATTTTCTAGCTAACTATTATTCGACCTTTTGGATCACAATGGGACCAAGAGGTGATTTGTGATTAAAGCTCTAGAATTAAACGCCATTAGTTGAGTGAAAGCAGAGATGTTTTACTGTGACTAGTGTGATTTTTAAGAAAAATTCAAAGAACTTAATGAGTTTCCAATTAGTTAAATTCACATAGAGATATGGAGTTATTAGTTAGAGATATTTTTTATATTGTTTGAGAGAAAATATTGAATAGTTGAGGAATTTTTATCATCAACTTGTGATAATTGGGATTCTATAACAAGAAAAAATAAATTGTGTGAGATTTGCTAGGTGGAATCAAATGCTCTAGATCTATTCTTATTATTTTTAAAATCTTAGTTTTAATGTTCTTTTTGTGATGCCCCCAGATTCCGCTTGGGATCGGACGAACATCTGAATTGTCAAGACATGCAATACAAGGTTACCTGCCCCCGTTCATGACATATAAGATGCAATGTTCCTAATATGCATCTAGCATTATGCAATATTCATAGCAGATAATTTTTTTTTCTTCTTACGCAATACTATGCACCACATTTATAATGTGCCAAATAGTTAAAACATTAATCCATGCATACTTAACAAAATAAACAGCCACGATTACAGCACGGTCTCAGAAGATTGTAATCTCAAAACAACAGAGACTTAGCTCCGTAATTACATTGCCAAAATACACTATTAAGCTAGTTCATTAAGTAACTCGCGTAAATCGACTAATGATGCTAAAATACTATCGAAAGACCTAACTATGTGAGCTGCAAGCTTCGCGTTACGTCTAGTCAACCTCCTCCAGTCTGCTAGTGTTTGCTCCCTGCTCTGATCCTGACACATCGCCTACCATTTGAGGGGAATAGTAGTTGGGACATCACGGTGAGATTTGATTACACAAGTTAATAATGTATGCATGACAATAAAAGTAAGAATGTATAATTAAAATCGTAAGTAAGCATAGCATAACTTGACATATAGAATGACATAAATGACATAACTTGAACTGAAACTGAAACTTAGCTTGAAGTGACATGACATGTATGTGAACTTGAAACATAACATGGACTAGCAATATCCATTGTTATTTGCTTTGATACATTGCTATCAATAAGATTAGTGAATTAGGTGAAAGATACGGAAAGAGAGGGATTCGAATCCTCGGTAAACAAAAGCCTACATAGCAGTTCCAATGCTACGCCTTGAACCATTCGGCCATCTCTCCTAAATAATGATTATGGCCCAAAAACCAAGTGAATAGTGAGTCATTCATAATTTGAACATGAACTTACACATAACATGAACCTGAGCATAACATAACATAAACGTAAACTTAAAACACAACGTGAACGTGAATATGACAAAACATGAACGTGAAAAGAACCTAACATAAATGTGAATTTGAAACATATGATGGACTTGAAACATAGCTTGAACGTGAACATACATAGTATGAACGTGAACTTGAACATGACATGAACCTGAACATAACATAACATAAACTTGAATTTGAAACATATTCTTGTCTCATGGGGTCACCATGATAGAGTAGTCTTATCTCATAGGTTACTATAATTGCGTAATCTCATTTCATGGGATTACCATGATAGCGTATCCTTATCTCATGGGGTTACCATGATTGTATATCCTTATCTCATAGCTTACCATGATAGTGTATTCTTATCTCATGATATTACCATGATAGCGTATTCTTATCTCATGAGCTTATCATGATTGTGTATTCTTATCTCATGGGGTTACCATGATTTAACATAGCTTGAACATGAGTTAAACTTGAAACTTGACATAAACGTAAACTTGAATATAACATGACTTGAACGTGAAATACATGAACTTGAAATCTTATTCAATAGACTTAATTAATAAAGTGACCATACGGGTGCTACACGGGTCCCCTTGAGTTGTGTGTCCCTACTGATTACCGCATCACAATACAGGTATTTATACTAGCTGTGAGTGCGTTAATACATACTCCATAGTTGCTGTAGCCTCACGTATTCTATATGTCACAATCGATGTGTCTCACGTAGTGTATGCTCCACAGTTGTTGTGGACCCATACTTCATGCTCCACAATTGTTGTGGCCCTATGAATTGTTTGCACCACACTTGCTGTGGACACACGTAAAATAAAATATGGCTCCATCGACATTAGTGCTTGACGCACTCTGGTGACTAGCTAGTTAGGCCCCATTTGCAACTTGTTGACTATACTTCGTCAATCCAAGGAATTTTACACCAATTTAGACACTTTAATGTGAACAAAGGAATTCCACTAAGATATTACCTCATTTAACACTTAAGGTCGTGATTGACATGAATAACTTAACGAGACTATTCTCGAGATACACAAACTGTATTCAAGACGGGATGACATGGATACGAAATGATAGAAGTTCTGAAGTAGCGTAACGTGACATAAATCTAAGACAACATTCATGATGTACTTGACTTAAAATATTTTGTAGCACGACATAACATGTAACAGACAACATTTTATAACATGGTATAACATGTAATAGTGAATATTACGTGACATGACATACATTTAACAAATGGCATAACGTAACATGACATACTTACAACTTACAGCAATACATGACAGAATAGATTGTGTAACAAATAAACATATAATGACATAGCATAGCATAACATATATAACAACATACGAACATAAACGGTAGTTTCCTTACCCATCACACATACATAATAAACTGATAGTAAGTTAAGAGCTAACTTACTTCGATCGTCGCGTTCTATGAGAATCAAACTTGAAATACAAGGAACTGAAAATAGTGATTTTAAAATTTAGAAATTTAATCACTAAAAATTAGAAGCATAAAAACAAGCTAACTTAGAGAAAATTACCATTTCACCTTATACATGTAGGAAAATGACCATTTTACACCTAATTTAAGGATTGCACATCCTAACTCCAAAAATTTAGAAAATTTATATTCTTCTTGTAAATTTTGTCCCAAACTCAAATATCAACTCAGAAAAATTTAAAACAATTTACAACTATGAAAAACACATTATGGCCGAAACATCTATAGGATTTTTCTCTTGATTTTTGTCACACTTCTTCTAATTTCAAAACTCATGATCAAACCAAATTTTTGCAACAAAGATCTTCCTAACCTAAGTTTAAAAATATACTTAAAACATCCAATAAGAATTTACTAAACATCAACCCAAAACTTTTTAGTAAAAAGATCCAAACTTTTTAACTAAAAATAAACTCTTGAATCACAAATTTTGATCTTATTCAAAACATCTCCAAGAATTTCAAAAAATCAAATCTTACTTCTAACATATTCATAACATCATCCTAAGACCAACTATGCTTTAAATGATCAAACAAAAGTCACCAAAAATCACAAAATAACACTTAGAGTTTTTGGTTTTACACTTAGTCCAAAAAAAGAAAGTTTTCTCTAAACTAACTTTAATCAATCTCTTGATCCTTGGCTTAAAGACATGTGATCTTTAAACTAAAACATCACATGGTTTTAAAATGTGTCCTAAAGAATATCCAACCATCAAACTTAAAATTACATGTGTAAGACTCAATAAAATATGGATCTAACCCAAAAACAACAAATCTTAGGCATAACCGAAATCCACTTGTATAGAAAACTCATATCTTTAAAACTAATACTAAATATCTTTAAAATAACATCCTAATATGTATATAAGAGACTTAGGATCATCACATAAAAATATAAAATCCTTTGGAGTAAGATTAACCACGAAATATTCAAACTTTTTCAAAACAAAATTGTTTTTCCACTTCCAGTTTTCAAGTCCCTAGATCTAAGGAAATCTATCATCAAAAGTTTTAGTAATGTAATAAAACCCTAATGAACATTCATAAAGACATGATAAAAACACTCCATTAACTTTTCGGACCAAGATATGTCCATTAGCTTGGTCAAACATTTTAAAACATAACATACTCTCCAGTTTCACGCCTAGAATGACCTTTCTATGGTTAAAAATACTTTTGACCAATCAAATGAGCATGTAATGAGACTCATAAGATATCCAAAAAACTACACTCAAAGGTGAACAAATTTTATGAAGGAGTAATCGTGCAAAAATACTTACAAAGTGTCAAAAAGCTCCACGCAAAAAGACCCAGAAATTTGTCCGAGAGAGCTCTTTTGATTTTCTCTCTAAGAACGGGGTGAAAAAGTAATGAAAATGAGTGAAATGTGTCTTGCACGACTTTATAATTCTAGATGGGGAAGTTATGGGCTTGAATGACTCTTGATTGGAGGTTGCTATGCGACATAAAGTGGAGAATAGTAAGGGGCAAGGACTGCCTGCAGCAGTTGTGAGGTATGGAGGTTGATGAGGTGGATTTCTCCTTCACATCAAGGCACTATTAGGTGCAGTCAAGGGCAGTGGATGGCCTACCATGTAGGGGAGGAAATTTCTTCAAGACGTTTTGCCAATGTGGACAAATTTGTGGGCCTTGGTGGGCCTTAATCAAGTGGGCTTCAATTTGGGGTTTGGTTAGGGTTTGGAGTGCTATTAAGTCCAAATCTAATTTTTTTACCTACCCCAATCAAGTTTCCAAGTTTTAAAAGGTTGAATAATGATGTCATAACAATGATTTGATTAATTAATAGCATGTGGAAGTGATTTAATCAAGTGATTAAACACAATTCTAGAAATCGGATTAAAAAGGGTTTGGAGGCCAACTTTTGGGTTTGGAAAACTGTTTATGGTTTTCGGTTTCAACCATGCTTTTGGGGTTTCAATTGGATTCCAACCATTTAGGGTTTCGTTAGGATTGAAACCCTCTTTGGTCTGGTACAATTTGGTTGATCAAATAGAACAAAGTTTTGCTTATGTGGCATGATCTCACATTTTGATATCCTTACAAATCCATCTAATGGTTCCTCATGGTGCCAAATGTCTAATACTATTCACTATGTGTGGCTAAGATCTTGCTAAGCGTCAAAATAAAACTTCTCTAACCAAATCTGGACATTCCATACTGTGATTCTGAAAACACTGCACTTGATACGCTTATCGAGGTTACTATTCGCTAAAAAAAAGCATAATAAACTTAGTGTTGAAAAATCATAAATATTCATATTAACCTACAGTGAAAATCATTAACCAAAATTCAACCCCGAAATACCCCTAAAAATAATTTCGCAGTTCTGAACAGGCGTAACATTTGAAATTATGAAAATGAGTTAATGCGCCATGAAATCCTAAATAATCAACTGAGTCTAAAGGCATAGACCAAAACACATTATGACACTTGTAACTACTTCAAATAATTAAACTCATATTTCTAGCACCATAGTGAGTGATAACATTGACTATGTTGACAGACTATAAAAACATGTGCGATTGGTCGATTCGTGAAAGGTTATGGAGTTTTCATGAGGTTCCTAAAGTCAATAGAAATTCCATCAGTGGAATTTCTAGCTGGCTAATACACTTTTCTTTAGTTTAATTTTGATAAATCATTCTTTAAATTTTAGTTTTCCATATAGTAATTAATTTAGTCAATTTCAATACTCAATAGCATAATTATTCCCTGTGGGTTTAATAACCTTTTTCTTTAAAACACTTTACTACTCATTACAATTCTGTACACTTGCAGATATATTTTTATGCGAACAACGTACCTTTTTCGATGGGCTTATTTCCACATTCTTCTTCCAGCCCAATAGCAGCTGGGCCGATGTAATCCTTGTGTCCTCTAGGACCTTCAGTAGTTTAGTTTCTATTATTCCCCATTCTCCCGCCTTTTCCTTGTATAGGAATCTTCTACTATCTTTTCCTTGATTTTGTCATTCTTTCCTTCTTTACAAAGCTCCAAATCCACAATTTCATCCCCACCCACCATGTCCTCCTCACCCTCACTAGTTGCCTTATTGAAGATAATATTCTCATGATTTGCGCCTTCTTTTAAGAGTTTCCTTGTATACAACAATTCCTCAGACATCATTGGAGCATTTTTTGTTCCGATTGAATTCATGGTTTCTCTTTAGTACCTGTAATTCTATGATTCTTTGTAATGTGCTTTATTTTTTACCCTTTTTGGGTGTCGTGATAAAGATTTTCTTGAAGAGATACCTACTTTCAACCATGATCCAAATTGAGTCTTCATTCCTTTGACTTGGGATCTCTGTATCCCACTACTTTGACAACACATTGGTCCATGCACAATCCTTCCAAAATTAAATCACATTCTAGGAAGCTTTTCATACTTTAAAGGATCTAGAATGGGTGAAATATACTAGGCCCAAAAGAGCCCAGCCCAAGGAGAAAGGTCCCATCACTAGAAGATAAAGAAAGACAGATGAATGAGAAACAATGAGGGGACAAGGGAAAGAAGGGTGTCAGGAGAAAGGGATGGAAAGAAAAAAAAAAAGGAGAAAGTGGAGAGAAGAGAGGATGTCAGGCACATAAAGGAAAGGTGGTCAATCCTCACGACTCCCTAAAGGCACGCAAAAATACGGGGAGATAAAATGAAACGACAAGACGATTTCAAAGGGGCTCGACTTCTTCTGCTTCTTCAACCTCTAGAAAGGGGGATCCAGCAAGAACATATTCTGCAACAAATATATTGAAAATCTCCATTGTACAGTGAGAAATGAAAGGTGATAAGGGACTCTAAATAAGCTTATTATAGTAGATATTCCCTCTCCAAAAACTCTGTAGAGATAGGTTTTATGACGAGCCATGTAAATCTATGTGCTCCCTCTCTTTTAAATAATCAGTATTTATTTTTCATTCACTTTCATGGATGTACACACAACCACATCAGATCACGCCGAGGGCTCCAGACTACATCAGTAGAGGCCCAAACAGTCATAGTGAGCCGGGAATGACTCTTTCTCCCCTCCCGGGCTGCTAGGCGATTTTTAGCATAAACAGTTGGTGCTATCTATGAGATCTGATTTACTTTCTAAACTGGAAGTGAGAGAATGACGATTTTTCGGCACACTGCATAATCTCCGAATGAGCAGATAAAATTCTTCTCTAGATAAGTATTCTCAGCTTCTCCCTCATTATTTTTTTATGAATGGCACTGTTACAAAAAATTAGGCTAGTGTACCTCTCCTCGCCTAGGTGATTAAGTCAATTGTGCATTTAAAGCGCTTTCTTTTTATAAACTGGGCATGTGAGGCCAGGAACCCAAATTACCTGGCCACTTGAGCTGTAAGCACTCTGAACACTTGGCCAAATATTTGATAGGATTTTTGTTTATTTATGTGTTTATTTCTCATACAATAATTTAGATTTTTCTATTTTTGAAAAAATAATCATAAATTTCAAATTTTGTAGCTATTTAAATCCGACTTGTTGGCTTCATAAGAGAATTTTTTAATTTTACTATTAATCAATATTATTCAGAGTTTTCTCTATGCTTTGGCAAATCTCTTGTCTTCTCTATATTGATCATCTGTTGGAACTAGCAGTCAGAATTAATCTAAATTCTGTTTGGTATCGGTTGGCATCAGAGCTTCAACATCTTTCCTGGGGTGATATCTTATCAATCTTCATGGCTGGTGATCGTGGTCGTGGTCGTGGTCGTCGTGGGCAGGTGTCGAACGAGAAAGTACCACACCGTGATCGTAGCTTTCAAGATGTGATGATTGAAGATTTGCAGAGACAAGTTGTAGAGTTAACAAGGCGTCTAACGGTGCAGGATATCAGTGATCATGAGATAGAAGATCACGATTCCGATTCTAGTTTTAAGAACCTGTATCACAAGCACACTCTATTTTGGGAGTATCGTCGTAGGGAGACCTCGATTTCAGAGTAGATTTACCAGAATTTCCTAGTACTGTTTAGGCCGAATGTTTCATTGATTTATTGGATGACGTTGAGTGGATTTACTATTCTAAGGAAGAAGACTTTAAGGATGGACATTCTTCCATAGAGTGGAACTCTATACCAATCTACGATACCTATTCTGATGAAGATAACCTAGTAGATGAGATAACTATTTTTATTGAAAACATCGAAAATTTAGAAAAAGAAAATGGTGGTGAAGTTTTGAAGTTTGAACATCAGGAAACAACTTTTGAGACAATTAACTATGTTGATTTTCTTGGAGTTGAGGATTTTTTTTTCAAATTCTCCTATGCAAAATATTTTTTTTGGATTGAGATGTGGGAAAGAAACTTAATTTTGGAGTATAAGATATTCAATATTATTTTACTTCAACCCGATCAAATCAATTTGAGTTTTTCCATGATCATCAGGATGATACAACAAAAGGAAAGAAAGATTGGTCTAATTGGACACCCAAAAGATCGAGGTAAGAAAGTGTAGAATTCGAGGACAAATTCTCTCCAACACAATGAGAATGATGTAAACCCAAATTGATATATGGTATCCAGGTCTAGATTCGACGTTGATTACATTGAAGTATTACTTTCAGAAGATAAATCTGTACAAATATGGAATGAAAAGATTAATATATTCCTTGGACTAAGGGCAATATTTGTTATTTTCTATCAAATCATATATTTATGCTCATTTTTGCCTTCTTAGTAACTATTTGGTTTCAAGTTTTGGAAGTGATTCTGATTTTGATGTTGGCAAAATATTTAATAGGATTCTTGTTTATTTATGTGTTTATTTCTCATAAAATAATTTAGATTTTTTCACTTTTAAAAAATATTATAATTTTAAATTTTGTAGCTATTTAAGTCTGACTTGTGGGCTTCATAAGAGGATTTCAAATTTTACTATTAATCAATATTATTCATAGTTGTTTTCTCTATATTTTGGGAGAATCTCTTGTCTTCTTTGTGTTGATCATCTATTAGAACTAACCTGCAGAATAATTTCTATTATGTTCGACATCAGATCTCCTCGGGCCATTCCCACCAACGCAGGGCAGGGGTGTTAACAACCACCATCTGGACTACAGGTGCAATCTGTCCTTGCCAAAGTGCCACCGGCATGCCTCGATGCACTGCGGTCAATAGTGGCCTTCAACTGTGTGCCCCGTGCATGTAGCAAGCTCACAACAGACCGTTGTTAGCATCTTGATCCTGTTGACGATCACCATTTGGACCGCCGGCATTTTTTGTCATCTAAGGGGTGGTCCCCGACCACCAGGGCAGGCTTCGGTGGCCCTTTGATCAAACATCCAATGCACAAAACATGCACTGGACTCCTCAGCCAACTCACAACAAGTAGCCATGATCCTTTAGCACTCGCCGACAACCACCACGAGGGCCATCGACACCTTCTAAAGACACCATGGTGGTCCTGGACCACCATAGCTGACCTATGTACTCCACATCCAACATATTCCTCAGCCATGGACTTGTCGCCTAGCCACCCCTCAGCCATGGACTCTCGGCCATGAGCTCGTTGACCAGCACACTCCTTGGCGATGGACTCACGGCTAGCTACTTGACCTAAAACGAGCCGCCTTTAAGGCACATTGCATGGCCCATGCAACGTGCTCCACCAGCCTCACTTGCTCAGCTGCCACATGCACAGCCCCAGACACCTTGTGTGTCACGTGTACACACCTCGGCCACCTTTCATGTCGCATGCACTTCTCGGATATCACCTCCTGGCCACGCAAATGGGCAACCTTCCTAGCAACCAGCATCCCGATTGCCTTGCATGTCACATGCACGCCCCCGGCCACCTTGCATGTCACATGCATGCCCTCGGCCACCTTACATGTCACATGCACACTTGGACAACCACCATCTCGACCAGGTGCAAACGGGCAATCAACACCAAATACCAGCCATTATGCTCAGCAAGCAACAAAGTATCCCCACTGATCGGTCTCATGCATCACGATGTCCGTCATCTCCTCAAACACAATGCTTCACGTTGCACAGCGTGTCTCTCTCTCGAAAAATAAAAATAAAGAATACAAAGGGCGACAGGAAGATAAAAGGAGGTTAAGAAGGAAGAGAAGTTGCAATCAGCAGATAATTTCAATGGAGCAAAACTTGCACTCAATGGCTAAAATACACCGATTTGTCTCTTTTTAAATTTATGTGAATTCAATTTTTACTAACAAAATTAATTCTCATAGCTCGAAATACCGGCTACATATCCCCACTCAAGTACTACTCGGATGTCCTAGTGTATCTTCATTAGAAATGATTTCTTGGCATGTATCCTAGTGTACTACTCGGATGTCCTAGTGTATCTTCATTAGAAATCATTAGAAATGATTTCTCCAACAAATATATTTAAGATCTCCATTGTACAATGAGAAATGAGAGGTGATGAGGGACTTTAAATAAGCTTATTATAGTGGATATTCCCTTCCAAAAACTTCGTGAACATAGGGTTTATGCTGAACCACGTAAATTTGTGTGTCCCCCTCTCTTTTACATTCTTAATATTTATTTTTCATTCACTGTTATGGACGTACATACAATCGCGCCGAATTATGCTGGGGGCTTTAAACTTCACCGATCGAGGTCCTAATAGTCATAGCGTGTTGGGAATGACTCTTTCTCCCCTTCTAGCCTATTGTGCGATTTTTGGCATCAACAAGAACCAAAATCCATTTGCCTTGCACATTGACTGTTCAGCCTCTAGCTAGCTATTGCCTTTGACAGACACAATTCCACTTTGATTCGTAGGAATCTCCCCACCCCACATGACCATCCTTTAGACCATCAACATCAATTACCTTTTCTATGTATTGCCAATTTGTTCCCCACACTCCCGATTCATATATGNATGCTTCACGTTGCACAGCGTGTCTCTCTCTCGAAAAATAAAAATAAAGAATACAAAGGGCGACAGGAAGATAAAAGGAGGTTAAGAAGGAAGAGAAGTTGCAATCAGCAGATAATTTCAATGGAGCAAAACTTGCACTCAATGGCTAAAATACACCGATTTGTCTCTTTTTAAATTTATGTGAATTCAATTTTTACTAACAAAATTGATTCTCATAGCTCGAAATACCGGCTACATATCCCCACTCAAGTACTACTCGGATGTCCTAGTGTATCTTCATTAGAAATGATTTCTTGGCATGTATCCTAGTGTACTACTCGGATGTCCTAGTGTATCTTCATTAGAAATCATTAGAAATGATTTCTCCAACAAATATATTTAAGATCTCCATTGTACAATGAGAAATGAGAGGTGATGAGGGACTTTAAATAAGCTTATTATAGTGGATATTCCCTTCCAAAAACTTCGTGAACATAGGGTTTATGCTGAACCACGTAAATTTGTGTGTCCCCCTCTCTTTTACATTCTTAATATTTATTTTTCATTCACTGTTATGGACGTACATACAATCGCGCCGAATTATGCTGGGGGCTTTAAACTTCACCGATCGAGGTCCTAATAGTCATAGCGTGTTGGGAATGACTCTTTCTCCCCTTCTAGCCTATTGTGCGATTTTTGGCATCAACAAGAACCAAAATCCATTTGCCTTGCACATTGACTGTTCAGCCTCTAGCTAGCTATTGCCTTTGACAGACACAATTCCACTTTGATTCGTAGGAATCTCCCCACCCCACATGACCATCCTTTAGACCATCAACATCAATTACCTTTTCTATGTATTGCCAATTTGTTCCCCACACTCCCGATTCATATATGCCAAAGCCAAATCATGCAGTTGCACCCAAAATTGTTCGTGCTCAAAATCCGGCCATTAGATGTGGTTGTATAAAGCCGTCGAAAGGTTTCATTATGAGTAGGGAATTGTCAAAGAGCCCAGGATGTCCTTTATCACTTTCTGTTTATCCACTTCAATAGCCATAGTTATGATGAAAATTATTTGTCTGAACTTCATGAAGGATACCGATTTACTAGCCTTCCACACTTTCCCCATTGTAGAATTTTGTACTTCTTATGCAATGCCTCTTTCCGAACACACCTTGCCCACCACGCCCCTCTCCCCTTTTCTTTTTACTTCAACTGGAATTTCTCCATCCAATTCAATCGAGTAGTTCTCCTCTTTTGTTAATCGCAGTTGCGCACCCCATCTTTCCTTTAACCCCTCCATACCTGCACCCTAACCGAACAACAGCCTCACCGATTGCCTTTCCACTCTTACTCCTGCCAGAGTAAACCGTGACTAGATCAAAAACTCCCTCTTTTTTTTATCTCTAAAGAGAACGCAGGCCGAGACTCTTTTCATCATGTGAGTATTGTTTTGTTTGTTTGCTCACTTCTAAATCTGATGCGTAGTACAAGCTTCAATTTCATATTCGTGCATTATTGCACACATAACATTAATAATGTATTTAATTTGTTTACAGTTTCCTAAACAAAAATAACTGATCTATCCCCTCAACCTATATTATAGCCTTCATTATAATTAAATAGTTAATAATAATGAATTAACTTGAAATAAAAATCATGTGTAGAGGAATTTAATCGTACTCTTATTTATTTTTGTATAATTCTTTTTTCTATAATGGAACGAATAAAGATTTCTTCTTAATTGGGTTGGAGAAAATTTATTCAACCCAATAAAAGAACAAAAAAAAATATATATATATATATATATATCATAAAATTACAATACTCAGATCAGTTTGACTCGGTTACAATCCTGTTCATCAGAGAATTAGATCGTGTATGCATGCCAACCACAAGTTATATATAACGACAAAAAAAGGCCAAGTTTCAAATAACTTTGTCATTTCCTAACCAACTTGTTGCATTATTTTCCCAAAATTTTCTCGGCCAATCTTATGAATGAAAATAGCTCTAACTTAGCTTTCTCAGCCTCGTTTGTTTTTGTAGATGAGATGAGATGAAAGTTAAAAATTGAATAAAATATTGTTAGAATATATTTTTTAATATTATTTTTATTTTGATATTTAAAAAGGTCGAATTGTTTATTTTATTTTTTGAAAAAATTTAAAAAAATTACAATGATTAAATAAGATGAGATGAGTCAAGAAGTTTTGTGAAAACAAATAAAGCCTGCGTGTAAGTTATTGTTTGGACTTTAGAGCATAGCATTGAAGAGCGATATACATATAAAATAAGACCCCCAATATTTATTAGATACCTAGCTAATGTCATCCAAGAAATTTACTCGAACATCCACAAATATTGTGGAACCTAGTTTGGATTTATCTCTCTTTAATTATATATAGATCCAGGCATACAACAAAAAGGGCCTTTTACGATTAATTTATCACAATCAAAATACTATTCTTAATTAAAATTGATTGCATTAAATTAATCGAAAAATATCATTTTTATTGTAGTGAGGATCATTTTACTTCCTCAATTAAAATAACATAAAAATAACAAATGCATAACTTTAAGAACAAAAAATAAAAAAGCTTTAAGATATGCATTTGGCTCATCCATGGTTGGTGGCTCAGATCGAGCTGGCCAAGGGGAGGTCGTGGCTCAGGTCAAGCTGCCCCAAGGGTGACCCTAGTGTTGTTCAAAGAATTTCTTACAAATCTTTTGTTTACATATTTTCAAAATGGGGACCCACAACTTCGTGTCCACTTGCAGATTTCTTTAACTATTCATCAAAAACTTTTCATTACTTTTACAACCAAAGGTGGCCGAATGTTGTCGGCCCAAGAATGTAAACAAAAGTTCATTGCTGTCATCATATACCATGGCAATGATTGAAATATTAATAGATCATCAAGAAACAGTATCAAAGTGTAGAAGTGGAAAATAATACATGTACATACACAATATCCATCCAACTAGCTGATGATCAATTAATGTCCTACATGTAATAATATCAGCAACAATAGCAGGAGAAGCTTGTTAGACTCCCACGTAAGGCGGCCTCTAAAACTGCAGCACATGTCCTAACCATGTCTAGGACATGCCCCTTGATCATGCCACGAGCATGCCTTGGCCCGTGTCTTGTCACACACGGGACGTCCAGCATGCCCATGAACCGGCCACATGCATGCCTTGGCCCGTGCCTTGACACGCAAAGGGCGCCCAGCATGCAGGCCATGCGCACGCCCAACCTGCGCACGCCCATACGTGCACCCATGCAGCACCTGTAGCCGGCCATGCACCCAGCCACATGGCCCTCCTGTCGCATGCCAGCGAGGTTAGTGGCATGCCATCTAGCGCACGGGCCCAACCCGTGCCATGCAGAGCAGGCCAGTGGCATGCCCACCAGGCATGCCATCTAGCGCACGGCTCCAACCCGTGCCATGCAGAGCAAGCCAGTGGCATGCCCACCAGGCATGCCATCCAGCGCATGACTCCAGCCCATGCCTTACAACCGGCTCACATGGCTAGCCACCAGCAGGCCAAACATGGCTCCATGCCATGCCCACAAGCCGACCCATGCATGGCACCATGCCATGCACCACAGCTAGCCATGCCGAGCCATCTAGCCATAGACCAGACTGTGGACCACCATGCACCACCTTAGCCGAACCCTTGGCTCATGCATGCCATGGCCATGTGGTCCATGCCACTATCTTATTTATGTTATTTATTTATTTATTTTATTTCTTTTTTTTCAAAGGGACCTTTTGGGGGTTTCCAAGTTATAACCTTTATAAATAGGACCCTTAGTCATTTCTTTCACATCTTTTGGCAAATTAAGTAAAGTGAGGACATTGTTGAGAGATCATTTCGGTGCTAGACACTTGGGCTCTTTTGGGTGCAATTCATTGAATCCCAAAGAGAGGATTACTCTATGCAATTCATTGAATTGGAGTAATCCATTTATCTTGTTTATCAACTTAGTACAATTCATTGAATCCAAGTTGATTATCTTTATTTTTTGTTCTTTTATCAATATATGAGGTTTATTCAATCTTGGTGTACATTGTGAATCAATTGTTAAATTACTTTCATTGTTCATTCAAGTTCATCAATTGTTCTTGATTATTCTTCATTGTGTTCTTGGTGTTCATCACATTTTTGGCTCTTTCAATCCATCCATCTCATAATTTCTGCCAACCCTAGTGTTTACACACTTTCCATAAATAACCTCACATTCTACCTTTGCCCTAGCCGAACATAACTTCCATATTGGCCTCCACTTGGATTCAGCCAACTCCTTCCTTATTGAAGTGCATTGGCCGACCACCACTCTTTCCATAAGAGGATTTCCATACTTGGAAACCCTAGTTGACTCATTCCACACTCTTGGCCAGCCATCCATCTATCCACAACCAAATCCCTTGTTTTTAGGAAACCTTCCTAAAAACACTCACTACCCTATTCGGCCAAGTCCTTGCCGCCCACTCCTAAACCCTAAACCATATTCCATCTCTAACCCTAGCCACATCATCCAAACCCTAACCCTAATCACCAAGGTAGCGCCATCCATGCAAACCACCCTTGCCGTGCACCCATGCAAGCCTAGCCACCCAAACACTTAGCCCTTTTTCCATCTTCTATCTACTCCATACTAGCCTAAACACTTAACCTCACCTTGTCCAAATTGCCACCATAGCCATCATTGATCGTAAACCAAGCAAGAGAAGGACTTGAATTCGGTCAACCAAAGGAGATCATAGCCAAGGAGGACTTGTGTTTAGGGACTTGACCGGGGTCCCTAACAAAGCTATAGTATATATACGTATATCCATGCATGAAACTACTATCACTATTGACATCAAATAATGAAAACTTGTAAAGAAATACTTGAGATTAACGTCACATTGCTCATAATATATATATATATATATAGTGCCAATATAATTGATAATTGCAAGGCTTTTACCATCTTGGTCTTTAATTGTGGACAGATTACCAAAATAGTAGCAAGGCGAGAGGATAAAAAAGTATATGAACCATGAAGAGAAACCATAAACAACGTCAATCACAATATGAGCATCGATCGGCAAACCACCCTTCTCCACTACATGACATAGCTTTTCCGGCCTAAACATGACCAATTCAATTGTAGGGTGAGTATTAATGTACCATTATCTTTAAGGGGTGGCATATATGGTGGTCCTGTGGCAAGCCATATAATTAACTTGGGCGTCCAGGATTTGAAATTCCGCAATATTCACTCTCTTGCGCATGTCCGAACTAGGTGCACAAGAGGACATGACTTGAGTACCAATACTGAAATGAACAACTCTTTCACATGATCCTGTTCTCACGTTGAATGAGATATTTAAGTCTTAGACTATGTGGGCATCATTCTTGTGGCATGCTCCACGGTCGTGATGCATGGAATTAATTGGGTTCAGAAAAAGCAAAGAGCAACTCGTGAAACACGCGCAAATTATAACGATCAGAAACTGTCGCTTGGGAGTAATTATATGGCTTACACTGTCCTCTCATGAATAGAGTTTTTAACAGTAATTTTATGATTGAAAACATCTATTTATCATTTATTTTCTTATCATTTCATGATGTATCATTAAATGATAGGTTCACAAATAAAATATAATAAAATTTCTAATCATCTAATACTATATCATGAGATAATGAGAAGATAATGAGAATTAAAATGACTAGTAGAATTACTCTGTTTGTATGATAGCTAGCTTTCCCTCTTTTCTTTTCTTTTTTCCTTCTGCTAAATAAATGTACAACCGTCCCCTTTTTTCCTGCAGTTTCTGTGCTCTCATCACACAAATACATATATATTCACTGCAAATGGATTCTTCATGTTTCAATGGTTAAGTATCCATATATGTTCATAATAAGCTGTATTTTCCTCCTATTTCATTGATGTCCATATTTTGGGACCATTTTTTACAGCTACCTCGGCAACATTTTCAACCCCATAGCATGAATTGATCAGAGAGAGAAGAAGTATATTAATATTTACATATACGTATTATAATCAGCGAAAACCTGAAATATCAAGTTATTTATTGGATCCTGTACACAATATTCCAGCTTTTGGTGAGCACAAAAGCTAAGTGGGGTACGTACGTACATAGTTAGATTAATTATTTGGCAAGTACGCCCTCTTTACAAACCTCCCTTTCATTCGTGGCCTCTTCTCGGCATTCAACTTCCGAACCTCGTATCTTATTTTCTTCGAGAACAGACGCGTTCGTCGTTTCTCTCTATACCTTGACACTCTTGCTTCTCTCCCTCCATCAGCCATTGCCGGGTTTACCACAGTTCCAGTACCATAATCTACGTAATGGTGATGAAGTTCAGTAGCGCAACTACCGGCCTGAAATTAAGAGCCACAGTAGTACCAGTCTTTAATTTGTTAGGTCAAGTACATTTTGGAACTGAACAGAAAAATAGATCACATGCATGCAGCAAGGACACATCAAACAAAACATGTGCCAAATTATTTGAATTTTTGGGATTATATTGTAATTCTCTATAGTTGGATATACAACATGATTGTACTCTAATAAGGTGAGCCTAGATGCATCTGATTAATTGAATTTGCAAGGTGACCAATTAATAGGTAAACCGAGTTCACAATTTTCCACTGATTCCCAGATCAGAAGTTAAGGAATTATATATGGAAAATGAAAAAATCACGCATCAATTAGCTATGACTGCAGGTCTAACATGTGAAGTGAATTGAGCAATCTTTTGTGGGTTATATAAAGGTTTAAACCTAGGTCGACGTGATTAACGTACTTAAGTGCTCAACATTAACACTAAAATGTGCAAATTAAGGGTTTTGATAGGAATTTGGGCAACATGTGTATCATGAAGATAAAACCTACCATGCATTCCAGCCAACTTTCGTTGGGGTCAAAATCCGGCCGATCACCGGAGGTCCAGGGAGATCCTTGGCTAGCCCATGCTGTGATGACACCCTCATAATCCAGCCTCAACAGTATCTTCCTTTTCTTGTTTGCATCGTCCACCGACGCATTTCCCCGACTATTAATCTTCGCAGCCACCGCTACCACCGCCGACACCTTCTCATCTTCCTCCTCATGAGTCGCATGCGAATCGTAGTCAAAGCTGAATTCAAATGGTTCCCTCATCATATCAATCTCAGCATCATCACCAGGGCAATTGCAAGCCGCGCCTGCAACTTCCATAACCTCTTCTTCCTCAAGCTTAACCCTTCCGCCACCACCCAAAGAACCCTCCTTCTCTAATTTACAATCCATTAGCCCCAACCCTTCCATTCCAAAACTCTCGTTCTCAAGGCCCCTACCCAATAAGCTCTCAACATCAGCAGCAAACTCAGCAAGATCCATGTCGGATGGAAGAAACCCATGTAAGCTATCCGCTTCATGGCCACAGCTATTAGATAAAGAGACCTTAGATTCGCTTCCATTAGAACTATTATTCTCGGCTTCACTCGCAACACCGGCTACGGCTTTATCTTTTGGAGTCGTGGGCGTGCATATCTCAGCAACAAAGGGATCAAATATCGGAACCCTATACAGAAGCTGCTCTTCGTTTTCTTCATGTGAAGTCTCGTCACCGACTTCTGGCACCAGAAGAAACGGGTTTCGTGCAGCTTGATCTTCTTCAGATTTAGGTGTTCGAAGATTCACGGGCTTTCCATTCCTCGGTGTCCGCGCCTTTCTAGTGAACCCTTGGTGCCATGCCGGCACAGAATTCCTAACAGTAGCTGCGTTCGACGGTTTCAACGATGCAGTCTTTAGGCGAACCCTTTCATGTCTCCGTGCTAATGGGTTAGCCGAGTGTACCAAAGAGTCGCAAGCTTCGCAGAGGAAAGCATCATCGGCGGCACAGTACCATCGAGCCCGTTTCCGAATACAGCTATCGCAGGCTCTAGCCGACTTGCCACCGACGGCGTTTGCGACGCTTTTGTCACAAATCATCACTCGAAAAAGTATGTCAAGATTCAAAACAAAATTCGAGAACGGGAAAGACAATACAAAATTCAAAATTGAAGCAACAAAAGCTAGCTGCAAAGGCGGAGAGATACAAAACTATAATATATGTTGAGATTGACCTGAAGTTTTAGATGGGCCGGGGGCTATAGACTCTAGCACTGTGACTTACTTCTTAGGTTTGGGGTGTGACCCACAAACAGCGCTTTTGCAGAAGTATATATAAAAAGTTAAGGCACTGTTCTGTATTGCACTTTTGGGGACCACAGAAAGCCCTTATCTGATTTCTAATTGGTTGAGCTTCTAAAGTCCATCCTAATCTCTGTCTTCTCATAGGCTGTTTTACCAATCAAAGGATTTCTCATGGGCCCCAGCTTGTATGGATGAGCACAAGTTTCTGATCCCATATCTCACTCTCTCACACTCTCTTTCTCTCTCTAACTTTTCCTCTCCAAAATTTGAAGGAGACCCTTTTGTTGGCTCTGTCTCCCAACTCGATCGATGATCCATGATTGAAGTTATATAAGACTCAGGCCTCCTTTCTTTTTAAAGATGAAATGAAATGTAATAAAAGTTAAAAAATTATATAAAATATTGTTAAAATATATTTTTTAATATTATATTTATTTTAAATTTAAAAAAAATTAAATTATTTATTTTATTTTATAAGAGAATTTGAAAAAATTATAATGATGAGATGAGAGGTTTCAAAATTTTTAAAATTTTAAATTTTAATCTTAAAAACAAACAAGACTTTAAGCTAACTAGGGTTGCGGTCCCCATTATTAATCCCTTTCTCTTTCTCTCTGATTTTCAATGCAAGTTTTGGCTCCACTCCGATAAATCCTTTCTAGTAGGGTTATGCGGGTAATAAAACCCTTTTGCTAACATAAAGAGCCATCCTTTCTCTCTCACACGTCCATTAACAAAGTCACATGTATGCACATGCAAACAAAGCTTAATTATACTCCAATTGGGAAACATCCCCACAAACATTTTAGAAATTGTTGTCACTAGAATAGAGAAATCTGGTATAATATATATAAGCTACTCTATTATAATAAGTGGCTATTTAACTGTGAATAGTAATTTTTGTTATTTTTTCGTTAACTTTTATTGTATTTCTGTTGAGTCCGTTAAATCTTGTTTCACCAAAAAACCCTTAAGACACTTGATCATTTGATGTGTAGCTCCCTTGTAGAATTTAATGAAAGATCATATTTTACCAAAAGGTCCTTAATAGCCCCGTGGTGCACATGAATTGACTTCTTCTTTTTTCTGTCCTTTTTGTTCTGACAGTGTACTCATTTTCCTTTATTTTTGTTTCAATTTTACCTTTCTTTAGCCTTGTGTTTTCTTTTTAAGAAAAATAAGCTACTGACTTTTTCACTTTTTTATTTATTTAAATCATTATATCAGATACACTTCGAAACTAACGCACTTGGAACCGTTCTCTAGTATGTATATATATATATATGCAGGTAAGCATATTAAGTCCGAAAGTTAGAGCAAATTAAAGAAAGACTTCTTCTATTTGCAAATTGGTGTGTAAAACACACCATTGACCATCCCATCACTTCCATATTAAAACTTGATTTATAAGATTTAAATTTTAGAATTTCATTTCTAAATCAAATTATGTTATGCAAGTGCTTTGCAATGTATGTTGTCCACATCGACTTGTAAATAGATTTTTCTTTAAAGAACTTTAATTTCATTCCCAAAGGTTGCACTTGGCTCAAAGAATATCTTAGAATTGGATTTGAAATTCAAGTGAATAGATTTGATGTAAAATCAATCCAAACACAAAATTTAATATATAATAATTAAGACAATAGATTTAGATTTTGATGATCAAGACCAAAATTCAAATCGTCATTTCTAAATCCAGCCATCCAAATGCAATATTAATTAATTAAACTATATGCTATATATGTTACTTAATATTGAGGGCCGGCCGGTTTCATGTTGTGAGGGGGTGAAGATCATGTGCATGGTTTTGGTAGCATATAATATAAACGATCTGTGTGAAGATATTTCATATATATGATCTATTAAAGATAATAGTTTAATTATACAAATTAATATTATTATTAATTATGCATCAACAATTTAGGACAAATAGTGATTCTACATTAATATTTATATGATTGTGACTTCTACTTTTTGAAATCCAGACGTATATCATGTATTCCTCGATCATTAATTGACGATTTGCTATATCTGCAAGTTGTACAAATTTCCATCTGGATGTATGTACGTATTGGCATTAATTATATAAATATATATATATATATATATATATATTGAATCGATGATAATTAATGGATAAAGCTGAGGTGGAGACCTCATCTAATTCCTGTCACTCAAAATTACCTGCTTTCAATTTCGCTATATATGGAATTTGAAACTTTCTTCGATCGAGAAAAGTAGTATGTATTAAGTTGATCACATGATATTCCTCGGCCAGAAAATGACCCACCATCACGTAGCCATGTTCTCTCTCTCTCTCTCTCTCTTTGGAATCTCATTTATAAAAATAATTATGTAATTAATTAGCAATTAACTTAAACCATTATAAGAAAATTACTTGTTTATTGTCAATTATTTATTACGAAAATCACCATATTAAAATTATACAAACTTTACTATAGCAGTAGCTGATCATGATCTAGATCATATTATTAAAGTTATACGAACTTTACAAATTATAAATAAATAATAAATTATCCTAGCTAGCATATATATATATATATATATAATACACGTCAAGTCGTCGATTTGGGAAGATTTTCCATGGACCTACACACATACATATTATATAGATGTGTGTATATATAAATATATATATATTTATATGGATGTGTAAAAGATAGCATATGCGTACGTGGCGCTCTCAGGTCCATGTTGAACTAAATTAACCTCAGCTTTGAGAGGTACTTAATAATTGATATTTGTAAGATACTTCAACAACATGATGTGGAAATGGTAAAAAAATCAATAATACCTACGCAACACATTTTATAATATATTTTATAACACATATTTTAAAGTGAAGATATTTTTATAAAGTGGTGTTACTTTTATAAAATATATATTTTACTAAATTACCATTCATTTTATATACTAATGGAGTATGCCTTTATTAGCTATAATATATATGTTCCAATATAACCGGAAAATTATGAGTAGTATAATTAACACATCTGAAATCAATCTTAAAAATGATCCTTATAATTAGCACCCATTGATCATAGAGTACACAAGTTTAAAATATAGGATTAATTGCAAATTCAGTACTTCAGTTTTTGCCAATTTATTGAATTCTATCTTGGTTTATCATAGAGGTGGTAATATGTGACACGACCCATGAATTTAACACGAACACAACACAAAATTAACGGATTTGGATTTGATGTTAACGGGTTCAGGTCAAAACGGACTGACCCATTAAGACACGATTAATGGGCTGATTTCAAATTAAGCAGCTTAATTCAAAATCAACATGTTTTGACTCGTTTAGCTTTTATTTCAAAATTATAATTTTATTATTGTTGAATTGTAATATTAGTATTTCTCAATATACTTATGTTTTTATTATTGAGATTGTAATTTTAGACCTACGATCATATTTGTTATTGTAGGGTTTGTAATATTAATTTTATTAAATAATAAACGGGTTAAAACGAGTGACACGACACGACATGATATCTCAATGGATTGAGTTAAGATTTGAAAGTTAAATTCAGGTTGATTATATAGTCAAATATTTATGACTTGACAAAACACAAACACAACTAAAAAACACAATTTGCCGCCTCTACAACTTTATCACATTAGCAGCATTGAACCCAAAATCTCAAAAATCTGCAATTAGTCACTTTCGTCCATCTCCTATTAGTCAATTAACGGAATATGATGCCAATTGGCAAGTAGGACACGTTTGTACGAATATAAACTTGGCACGTGCCATGCTTATTTCAAATCATCAAATCTGATATAAATTTTTACAAAAAGAAGAATTACATTTTAGCAATGATTAAAATATCAAAGAAATTAAAAACTAAATTGTATAAATAAGAAATGGGAGGTTTCCCTTCCCGAAGGCCAGCCCACGAGGGGGAGGTCTAGTCACCTCGCAATCGAATCTCCACATTGTGGGGTGGCTTGCGACCGGATCTTTGGTTCATAGGGTGGCCCATGCATGACACCTAGCAGACCGATTTGCCTGTCACGAGGTGGAGGCCGGAGGGGTCCCTTCCCCCACTGAATAGCTATAAACGCCGGTCATTGTATCAACGAAGAAGAAATGTAGTTGAAAATCATTAATTTTGTGTCACACGTCTGTGACTCTGATAATAGGGACCAAATTCATAATGGATTTGGGTTGGATAATAGGAGTTTAGTAGTTGAGCTCAGCCTATGGCCCAAAGCCGTCACTCTTTTATTTGCTTGAGTTTTGTTGAGTTGGGCCATGGCCCATTTATTGTTAGTTATATTTTGATTGTGGCTTTATGTTATCATTGGAGTAAGTGCCCTCTGGCCCAAGAGAGAAGTCATATATGGAGTAGAATGAGAAACTTGTAAGATCATCCAAAATCATTAATAAAAGCATTTCTCTATTCTCTTTTGTCTCTTTCTCTTGGAGGCTAGGTCAACCTCGAATCTGACCATTTCCTTTATATTTTCTCTTATATTTTCTTGTCATCCCCAATTAGGTGTTTTACAAGTGGTATCCAGAGCCAATCTTTCCTTGGCATCGATTTCATCAATCGGTGAAAATAGAAAATATTATCTCATGTTTACTCAATATCAAAGAGCTACTAGAACAAAATCTTAAAAACTTCGATGTTCTTCAACAGCACTTCAAGGATTTTCAGACGAGCCACAACAAAATGCTACAAAATATTTCAACAATCTCTGACGAATTTGAAGAAAGTTTCAACCAATTGGACGATCAAATATGTGAAATCCAAGAGGAAGACACAGTTGCTGTGGAAGAAAAAGAAGCAATCACGCTCGATCCGATTGTTCTTTCTCACGTTTCAATAAATTCCATTACAAATCAGAGACCATTTTCGTCATTCTCATATCTCCATCTTCAACTCTCACTTCCTTCTCTTCATCTTAGAAAATATTTTTTCTCTGCGTCCTTCCTGTCGATCACCACTAGCAACAGAGACTCATTACTAGTAAGAGGCCTAACCATCATATGGGAGTTCGATCTTGGTGGCGTCAATCACGACCTTCAAGACTTCGATGCTTTCTCTTGTCTTTCTCTTGCGACGGGGAGAGGATGAACTCGTTCTCATTTTCATTCCTTCCTGAGCGAACGGTGATGCACCAGATCTATTCCACCACTCAGCCCATTGTCATGTGTGCTAGTACTGCACCAATATATGATGAATGCCTTGATGCCTTCGAATAAGGAAGAAGCTTGCCTCATCTACAAGAGAAGGATTGAACCTTAATCACACCTTGAGGACAAGGTGCTTTGCTTGGAGGATTTGTCACACATCTGTGACTCTGACAATAGGGACCAAATTCATAATGGATTTGGATTGGATAATAGGAGTTTAGTAGTTGGGATCAGCCTATGGCCCAAAGCCCTTATCTCTTTTATTTGCTTGAGTTTTGTTAAGTTGGGCCATGGCCCATTTATTGTTAGTTATATTTTGATTGTGGCTTTATGTTATCATTGGAGTAAGTGGCCTCTCGCCCAAGAGAGAAGTCATATATGTAGTAGAATGAGAGATTTGTAAAATCATCCAGAATCATTAATGAAAGCATTTCTCTATTCTCTTTTGTCTCTTTCTCTTAGAGGCTAGGTCAACCTCGAATCTAACCATTTCTTTTATATTTTCTCTCATATTTTCTTATCATCCAAACACTATCAATTAGGTATGTTACATTTTGACAACTAATTATGGGTTGTTCGGTAATAGAGATGATTTTATTTCATCTCATTTCCTTTTCAAATATCATTCAAATACAAATATTTTTCAATTTTAAAATTTTAAAATTTTCATTTAATAATTAACTAATCATTATAATTTTTCCAAACTTCCAAATAAAATATAAAAAATTCAACTTTTTCAAATTTCAAAATAAAAATAACATTAAAAATATATATTATAACAATATTTTAATTTTATAATATTTTTGTTACATTTCTTTGCTTTTTTAAAACCCAATTAAAGATCTTAATACAAACTATTTCACTATTATTCACAAACCATTTCAATATTATATATAAAATTTTCATTTATTATCATTCCCCGAGCATCCCCTAAATAATTTATTTGCTCAAAAACTAGCTTGAGATGACTTAAATTTAATTATACATTTAGGACTCATACAATTGTTTTTTTGTAACAACAACTGTGTGGTTTGAATGAGTGAGTCTACATACAGTCCATAAATGGAGACTGCTCATGCAAGTCTATGCAGTTATATTTTAAAAAAATATAAAATTACAATAATATTCTTTTTAAAATAATGGTTTTTTTCCTCTTTTATCTCTATTTATCAATAAAACTATACACACAGTCCCTCACTCAAAACTGTAAATAGAATTTCAAGGTTTGAATATATTATAAATAGAGTACCCTTTGTTAATATTTTCATCAATCACTGCTAATAGAAAAATCTCTTGGCCCAGTCAAAGGCCTCTACGTGTCGGTTTAATCTTTTTAAATTAGAATTTAATTAAATCTTTATTTAGAAAAATAACTTATAAAAAACTTGTTTTTTATATCATTTTTAAAACTTAAGATTGCGTTTAGTAGTAAGACGATATCAAATATTATATAAATAGTAATAAAAATATAATGATAGAATATTAAATAATAGTGAATAGTAACGAAAAATAAGACAAAAATAATAATAAAACAGTTCCACTTTGGAACGGGTAAGGCTGTTCTCAGACATTTAATAGCATCCAATTAAAATATGGCATCTCAGCATTAAACTTTGTTTGATTACGAGGACCACCACACATGATTTCTACTAGATTTAAAACCCTTTCAACCATTTTCCCTTTCCTGTCGCTACCCCCGATTGTGCCTCTTGCTTGTTGCTTCCACCACCCCCTTATTGCCACCAGCAATCCGACGCCAACCGGCTGGTGCAGCCACCCACTTTGACCCAATCACCACCGTCCTACCATCGTCCTCCAGTCACCGTATAAATGGTTTGTCTCCTGTCAAAACGGCTGAACACAGCTATAATTGTTTTTGTCAAAATGGCAGATTCTATGGTTTTTTTTTCTATGACAAATCTGCATATGATTATATTTTTCTCAACCCAAATAAAATGCAAGGCATTATCTGGAACAAACAAGTTGGCTAGCTACGTGATTTTATTTTTTCCAACTCAAATAAAATGCCAAATCTGACAATGTGCATTACAAAAGATGCAAGGAATTATCTAGAACCTAGACAATCAAGAACAAACCTTGCATTTCCAGTGATAATTGGGGATAAGTGTATTGATATGGGTTCAATACAATTAAAAGTGTATCAATGACAAAGTCATTGATCGAGCAGAGACGAGAGTGATGGGTTGGAAGGCGTCGATGGGAGTGGTGGAAGAGAGGAAACGAGGTGACATCGATGGATTTGGGGGTGTCGATAGATCTGATTTCCTTCATAGTTTTTTTTTATTTTATTTACTGTGTGCCGCGCATCCATTATTAATCTATAGATGGGCTACGTGGCAAAAAATTATTGAGGGCTATTTTCAACCTAACAACAGCATGATCGGTAAAAAAATATTCTCGTAATAAAATCATGAATAGTAGTGGAGTAATTTCAATATCAAAGAATACTCCACTATCCAAACTAGTCCTAGAACAAAAAAAAAAAAAAAAACAATTATAATCATAAGTGCACCACTTCAATCTCCACAATTACTTAACTTTAGCTATTTATTGGACTCTAAGAATATGTAACTCTTTTGATAATCAAATGAGAATGTAATGTAAAATTCTCACTTCTAAGGTGAGTACTTTGGAGAACATGGAAGGGAAGAAAAAAGATAGAAATTGAGAAATTTTATTTGCAATCTTAAGGTGTGTAAGTCATACATACTCCCTTTGAAACAAGTGAGTAAATATGAGATCTATATAAAAAAATTATTTTTTTAATAATAAATCTCACTTTTTTTTAAAGGACAAAGTACGCGGGACATGCATATCCATTGATTGTATTTAGTATTACTCTTTTGTATTATATAGGATTGTAACCAATCTAGTTCAGTCCAATTTTAAATAAATTTTAGAATCGAAGCGGTATACTGTAATTTTAAGAATTAATTTAAGAACTGAAACAAATTGATTAATCACTGAAACCAAAACTTTGATCTTTCTTATTTTGATCCCATTTTTCCGGGCTTTTTACACCCCTAAGATTACCTTCATACATGAAAACCCCCTTACAATTTTCTTCTGCCATGCATCAATTAATAATGACACGACTCTTTATATAAAATTTTTTATAACTTTTTATATAATTATATTTTTAATTGAGAGAATTTCTAGAAAGCGCTTTTATAAATTATTTTATTAAAGTACCTCTCATTTAAAATAGGATTATTTAAATAATTATGAAAATGGTTATATGTGAATCATTTTCTATCAAGCAAAGCTGTGCAGACCAACTCTACTTTTACAGCCAGAGCCAATGATATTCCCTACCATGTGTCTTAATCAGGAGTGGTAGCAAAGTTGATTTTGACTTCACCTAGTAGGCTTAGGCTTTTACAGAATCAAGCCTACACACTGTAATCTTCACAGATAAAAAGAGATCTAGCCTGCATGTTTAAAGTTTGGAAAATGAGACAACGCGGTTAAGTATAAGGCTGATAAAACATTTGAAAATCCCAATCCAAATTCGACTCCTACTAAATCTATTCCGACTTTGAAAAAATGGAGTTAGAGTAGGACTATTTTTTATTTTTTCAGTCGGAGGTGTGGTTGGACAGCCGACTCTGACTTTATCAATTCCGACTCTAATTTTATCCTCAGAATCTCACTTGGATTATGATATTGTACATATCTTATAAAAATATTTATTTATTAATATATTGATTATATATATTTATATAGTTATACAACTAGAACTTATATAGTTAAATTCAATAGTATACTAGTATGAGCTAATTATTATAAAATAATATACGGATACTATAATGTTATTAGTCATGTAAATATGATAATATTACTTTCATACATAATCAAATATATAAATAAATTAGGTACTATTATTAAAGTAAGTCTAGAATAATAAGTTAATAACACATAATATTAATTTACTAAGCATAATAACATGTAATTAGACACGAGAAAGTCTAGTATATAAATAAATTAGCCACTAGTATAAAAATAACTAATAACTCTAGTATAATAAGTTAATAATACATAATACTAATTTACTAAAATATAATGACATTTAATTAGACACTAGAAATAAGTCTAGTATAGAAATAAGTTATATATACGTTAGACACTAATATAATATACTAACATGTAATACTATAATATGATAACATGTAATTATACACTATAATAGAAGTCTAGTATAAAATAAGTTAGACATTAGCTAGTATAGAAATAATTATAGTATAATAAGTTATTAACAAACAATACTATAATATAATAACATATAACTCGATATTAGAAATAATATGTAATACTATAGTATGCTAATATGTAACTAAACACTATAGTATAAGTTTAGTATAAAAATAAGTTAGATATTAGTATAGAAATAAGTCTAGTGTATTAAGTTAACAACTATCCTTTTTTTCTCTACAGCAGCCCCTTCAAAAAATCCAAACTAGAGGAGGGGGTTTGGAGCTTCGGCTCCTCCCTCCCTCATCCCTTCTCTCTCTTCTCTCTAGTTTTTTCTTTTAATTTTTGGTTTTGTGTGTTTTTTCTTTTAAAGTAGGGTGAAATGCTTATCTGTTGTTCTTCGGAGCTCGATGACTACCACGTGTCCCACCGCAAGATTTCTAAGGTGCCGATACTTCAAACGAGCAAAGAATCTAGTCAAACGGAGAGGCACGTGACATCCACGTGCCACTACAAGGGGAGCTCTACCGCCGCCACACACAACATTTCTGGGACCAGGGCCATTAGTTTCTTCAGACACAACTGTCTGCTGTACTTCCAAGGTGGCGTGTCCCTCATATGCCACCACAGTCCCTGTGTTTGTTTTTTTTATTTCCTCTAAGGTTGAAAATGTGGATCTACAGCTTTTCAAGCTGTATTTCGCTATTTTCCCATGTATCATTTATGTTTTCTGTTATTTTATTTGTTTTAGGTTAATAATAAAAAAGAAATAGTATCTTGGATATTTTGTCCATAGAGTCAAAGTCCTCTCCTCCTCTGGAGGGTGGGGTTTGAAATTTATGCTTTAGGTAGAGTGTGGTCTCTCAGACGGTTTGTCTATAGAAAGTTCTAGAAGTTAAGACCATACTAGTCACAAAGAAATTTGTGTACTGGTGAAGCCCCAACCGTAAGTCGTTAGTTTGTAATATGAGTTTTTCCCTGTATGTATCAGTCACAGTTGTAACTTCGCTTTCATGAATGAATGAAGTTTATTTCTCATAAAAAAAAAAAAAAGAAGTTAACAACACATAAATTGGAATAATATAGTATAATAACATATAATTAGACACTAGTCAATTAGTATTTATTAATAATAAATTCTAACAATTATGAAAAGTCCTACCACGCATATCATGATATTTGCAAGTACGTCATTCGTCATAATTCATAATTATGTTTCATTATGTATATTATAATTATATATGTATTTTGTATATCATGCTCTCACGTTGCACAAGATACGCAAGCTTTCTTATGATCAAGTGTAAGGTAAGATCAGATCAGATGGTCATTCAAATGTATGGTATCAATGTGATTTATGGGCGGATGTGCAAGCCATGGACCTAAGGGTGGTCCCACCAAAATATGCTAGAATACTATTAGTGGTTCCCCTTGTGGCTATAGGATGTGGGGTTGGTGATAACCTTACACACATGCTTAACTGTGTGGGCTAGGAAGATAAGTAAGATAAGTTAAGATTAATCATGCATATTATAAGCATAAGTATGAATGATCATGATTTTAAATTCTCAGTATGAAATATTTATAAAATACCTTATGTTAAGTATGTTTTCATTATGATGGGTTTATTATTGAGTGTTCGACTCATTTTAATTTGTTTTACATGATTTTAAAATCATCCTAGGTCCAAATAATTATGAAGATGGAGCTGCAAGACATAACTTAACCCAAGAAGGTGTGACAGAGGTCAAGATCATGCAGAGAGTTTTTAAGTCATGATTTTTATAATAACAAAATTTGAGAAATTTTAATAAATACTTTTGGGTAGTCTTTTTCATATTTTTAGTATTTTTAATAAAGAATGATTTTATTTATTATATGGAATTTAATTTATACCTATTGCTTCCTTTAGAATATATTTTATTTATTATATGGAATTTTCAATATTTGCATAATTATCAAACACCAAAAGTAGTTTTCTAGTCGTCATGACAATTGGGACCAATAAGAAAAATATTGATATGATTTTATGAAGTAGTTTTCTCCGGCCGTCCGAATTGTTTGCGAGGAACAGCTAAGGTAGATATCATTTTGGAGTTTTATTTTACCTTGGAGATGCTGGAACGTTATCTTGGAAAAGATGTAAACTATTTTTCCAGGTTAATGTATCTCATTTTTGGAGTTTTATGGACTTAGAAATAATGTAACATCGTATTTCTTGATTTCATAATTGGTTAATATTCAAAATAGACAAATATAATAGCCATCAATGAAAGTAAAGAGAGAGAGCGCAAACGTCACGCAATATTTAAAAAAAAAAAAAGTTTATTATTAAAAAATTAATTTTTTTTTATGTAAATTTTATATTTACTCACTTTTTTAAAAGAATTGCAAGCACTTGCGCACTCCACAATTATAAATATCATTTCTCGTTGTCAAAACATAATTCCGGCATTCAACATTGTCGTCCTAAGAAAATTGGGCTGTTATAAATCCAATGGAAAATAGACGGAGATAATAAATTATGAATTTCGTAAANGATTTTTTCAGTCGGAGGTGTGGTTGGACAGCCGACTCTGACTTTATCAATTCCGACTCTAATTTTATCCTCAGAATCTCACTTGGATTATGATATTGTACATATCTTATAAAAATATTTATTTATTAATATATTGATTATATATATTTATATAGTTATATATATAACTAGAATTTATATTGTTAAATTCAATAATATATTAGTATGAGCTAATTATTATAAAATAATATACATACACTATAGTATAAATAGACTAATAACATTATAGTATTACTACCATAGATAATCAAATATATAAATAAGTTAGGTACTATTATTAAAGTAAGTCTAGAATAATAAGTTAATAACACATAATATTAATTTACTAAGCATAATAACATGTAATTAGACACGAGAAAGTCTAGTATATAAATAAATTAGACACTAGTATAGAAATAACTAATAAATCTAGTATAATAAGTTAATAATACCTAATACTAATTTACTAAAATATAATGACATTTAATTAGACATTAGAAATAAGTCTAGTATAGAAATAAGTTATAAATAAGTTAGACATTAATATAATATACTAACATGTAATACTATAATATGATAACATGTAATTATACACTATAATAGAAGTCTAGTATAAAATAAGTTAGACACTAGCTAGTATAGAAATAATTATAGTATAATAAGCTATTAACAAATAATACTATAATATAATAACATATAACTGGATATTTGAAATAATACGTAATATTATAGTATGCTAACATGTAACTAAACAATATAGTATAAGTTTAGTATAAAAATAAGTTAGATATTAGTATAGAAATAAGTCTAGTGTATTAAGTTAACAACTATCATTTTTTTCTCTAGAGCAGCCCTCTCAAAAAATCCAAACTAGAGGAGGGGGTTTGTAGCTTCGGCTCCTCCCTCCCTCATCCCTTCTCTCTTCTCTCTAGTTTTTTCTTTTAATTTTTGGTTTTGTGTGTTTTTTCTTTTAAAGTATGGTGAAATGCTAATCTGTTGTTCTTTGGAGCTCGATGACTACCACGTGCCCCACCGCAAGATTTCTAAGGTGCTGATCCTTCAGACGAGCAAAGAATCTAGTTAAATGGAGAGGCACGTGACATCCACGCGCCACTGCAAGGGGAGCTCTACAGCCGCCACACACAACATTTTTGGGACCAGGGCCATCAGTTTCTTCAGACTCGACTGTCTGCTGTACTTCCAAGGTGGCATGTCCCTCATACGCCACCACAGTCCCTGTGTTTGTTTTTTTTATTTCCTTTAAGGTTGAAAATGTAGATCTACAGCTTTTCAAGCTGTATTTCGCTATTTTCCCATGTATCATTTACGTTTTCTGTTATTTCATTTATTTTAGGTTAATAATAAAAAAGAAATAGTATCTTGGACATTTTGTCCATAGAGTCAAAGTCCTCTCCTCCTCTAGAGGGTGGGGTTTGAAATTTATGCTTTAGGCAGAGTGTGGCCTCTAAGACGGTTTGTCTATAGAAAGTTCTAAAAGTTAAGACCATACTAGTCACAAAGACATTTGTATACTGGTGAAGCCCCAACCGTGAGCCGTTGGTTTGTAATCTGAGTTTTTCCCTGTATGTATTAGTCACAGTTGTAACTTCACTTCACTTCATGAATGAAGTCTATTTCTCATAAAAAAAAAAGAAGAAGAAGTTAACAACACATAAATTGGAATAATATAGTATAATAACATATAGTTAGACACTAGTCAATTAGTATTTATTAATAATAAATTCTAACAATTATGAAAAGTCCTACTATGCATATCATGATATTTGCAAGCACGTCATTCTTCATAATTCATAATTATATTTCATTATGTATATTATAATTATATATGTATTTTGTATATCAGACTCTCACGTTGCACAAGACACGCAAGCTTTCTTATGATCAAGTGTAAGGTAAGATCAGATCAGATGGTCATTCAAATGTATGGTACCAATGTGATTTATGGGCAGATGTGCAAGCCATGGACCTAAGGGTGATCCCACCAAAATATGCTAGAATACTATTAGCGGTTCCCCTTGTGACTATAGGATGTGGGGTTGGTGATAACCTTACACACATGCTTAATTGTGTGGGCTAGGAAGATAAGTAAGATAAGTTAAGATTAATCATGCATATCATAAGCATAAGTATGAATAATCATGATTTTAAATTCTCAGTATGAAATATTTTATAAAAAACCTTATGTTAAGTATGTTTTCATTATGATGGGTTTATTATTGAGAATTCGATTCATTTTAATTTGTTTTACATGATTTTAAAATCATCCCAAGTCCAAATAATTATGAAGATGGAGCTGCAAGACATAACTTAACCCAAGAAGGTGTGATAGAGGTCAAGATCATGCAGAGAGTTTTTAAGTCATGATTTTTATAATAACAAAATTTGAGAAATTTTAATAAATACTTTTGGGTAGTCTCTTTCATATTTTTAGTATTTTTAATAAAGTATGATTTTATTTATTATATGGAATTTAATTTATACCTATTGCTTCCTTTAGAATATATTTTATTTATTATATGGAATTTTCAATATTTGCATAATTATCAAACACCAAAAGTAGTTTTCTAGTCGTCATGACAATTGGGACCAATAAGAAAAATATTGATATGATTTTATGAAGTAGTTTTCTCCGTCCGTCCGAATTGTTTGCGAGGAACAGCTAAGGTAGATATCATTTTGGAGTTTTATTTTACCTTGGAGATGCTGGAACGTTATCTTGGAAAAGATGTAAACTATTTTTCCAGGTTAATGTATCTCATTTTTGGAGTTTTATGGACTTAGAAATAATGTAACATCGTATTTCTTGATTTCATAATTGGTTAATATTCAAAATAGACAAATATAATAGCCATCAATGAAACTAAAGAGAGAGAGATTGCAAACGTCACGTAATATTTTTTAAAAAAAATAAAGTTTATTACTAAAAAATTAATTTTTTTTTATGTAAGTTTTATATTTATTCATTTTTTTAAAAGAATTGCAAGCGCTTACACATTCTACGATTGTAAATATCATTTTTTATTGTCAAAACATAATTCCGGCATTCAACATTGTCGTCCTAAGAAAATTGGGCTGTTATAAATCCAATGGAAAATAGACGGAGATAATAAATTATGAATTTCGTAAACACAAGGTTGTAGTGTGCGAAGATTTAGACTTGGTTTGGGTAGTGAAAGTGTTTGAGAATGTTTGTGAATAATAGTGAAAAAGTAATAATAGAATATTGAATAGTAATAAAAAGTAGGTGAAAAGTAATGTATAGTAGAAAAAATAGGTGAAAAGTAATAATAAAATAAAGAATAGTAGTGAGAGTGTTTGAGAGTACCTGAAGTACTCTCGGTACCCAAACAAGGCCTTAAAACCAAGAGGGTCTTCAGAAAAACAAAATAAATAAATAAATAAAAATAAATAAATAAATAAAAGAAAAAAAAAGGGGAAAAGATGAAAACCTAATAATTGATGTTGCAAGTAATTTTCTTCATCAAGTTCTAGAAGAGAGAGGATTGTTTTTTTTTAGATTTTTTTTTTTTTAAAAGGGCTNTTAGATTTTTTTTTTTTTTTTTTTTTTTAAAAAGGGCTACCATGTGAAGATATATGTGCAAACTACAATAATGATATGTAGTGATAATTAATCAAAAATATTAATTTTTAATTGAATTATTTTAAATTTTATTTCAAATTTTGCGTAACAAAATTTCAATTTAAAAAAGTTGTATACATATCATTACTCACGCAAAAATATCACAAAGCGATGACAGATGAACTGAACTTGTTAATAATACAAATTGTAGGACAAAAGTATTTGAATTTGCAACGGAAATAATGATCAATGGAAATCTTGTGACTAAATTTTAAATCATTGATTCATTACCCAACAAGTCATGAAATTGAATTCGATTATAACTCCATATGGATTTCTGTCGTTAGCTCCTTTTGCAAATAGCAAGAATGGGGACATAACCTTTAAGAAAACTAATACTCGACCTTCTTCTTCTTCTTCTTCTTCTTCCATTTTAAGTAAATAAATTAATAAAAATCCACAAGGTAAAATGAATTGAATAAGCAACTAGTCATCGACCTTCTTCTTCTTCTTTTTCTTTCTTTGGTTAGGATCTTCCTTTTAAAACCTTTGAAATGGCTTGAGTGGTGGAAGGTGNACACAAGGTTGTAGTGTGCGAAGATTTAGACTTGGTTTGGGTAGTGAAAGTGTTTGAGAATGTTTGTGAATAATAGTGAAAAAGTAATAATAGAATATTGAATAGTAATAAAAAGTAGGTGAAAAGTAATGTATAGTAGAAAAAATAGGTGAAAAGTAATAATAAAATAAAGAATAGTAGTGAGAGTGTTTGAGAGTACCTGAAGTACTCTCGGTACCCAAACAAGGCCTTAAAACCAAGAGGGTCTTCAGAAAAACAAAATAAATAAATAAATAAAAATAAATAAATAAATAAAAGAAAAAAAAAGGGGAAAAGATGAAAACCTAATAATTGATGTTGCAAGTAATTTTCTTCATCAAGTTCTAGAAGAGAGAGGATTGTTTTTTTTTAGATTTTTTTTTTTTTAAAAGGGCTACCACGTGAAAGATATATGTGCAAACTACAATAATGATATGTAGTGATAATTAATCAAAAATATTAATTTTTAATGGAATTATTTTAAATTTTATTTCAAATTTTGCGTAACAAAATTTCAATTTAAAAAAGTTGTATACATATCATTACTCACGCAAAAATATCACAAAGCGATGACAGATGAACTGAACTTGTTAATAATACAAATTGTAGGACAAAAGTAGTTGAATTTGCAACGGAAATAATGATCAATGGAAATCTTGTGACTAAATTTTAAATCGTTGATTCATTACCCAACAAGTCATGAAATTGAATTCGATTATAACTCCATATGGATTTCTGTCGGTAGCTCCTTTTGCAAATAGCAAGAATGGGGACATAACCTTTAAGAAAACTAATACTCGACCTCCTCCTGCTTCTTCTTCTTCTTCTTCTTCTTCTTCTTCTTGAATTGAATAAGCAACTAGTCATCGACCTTCTTCTTCTTCTTTTTCTTTCTTTGGTTAGGATCTTCCTTTTAAAACCTTTGAAATGGCTTGAGTGGTGGAAGGTGTTGTCCGACAGCACCCTCCAATGAGTTTAGCTCCTGCATCGCGCCATCTTNGTTGTCCGACAGCACCCTCCAATGAGTTTAGCTCCTGCATCGCGCCATCTTGATGCAAACAACTCGAATTTGTCGTCGTCAAAACACTTTGATGGCTGTTGATCGAACCATATCATAAAATTGGTTAATACTAAAGGCGGCATGGTAGAATGTGGGTCTCAGTGTTTGTGAAAGAGAGCTTTTAGAATAGAAAATTTGTATTTGCAAGCCGATGGACCACTGCGGGAATCGATTTTAAACTTCTCTAGCAAATCAAATCCTGCCATGTCAACACTGGCTTGCAAGTAGGAGTTTTTAGAATAGCCTTGACTTACCAGCCATCTCTTAGCTCTGCCATCCCATACCTCTCCACTATTGGGGTAAACAACTATTGCCTTCTTGGTTAACTGGAGACAAAAGGTTTGCACCTCAGTCACAGAGTAGAAAAATCCAATGCTTTCTATCTGTGTAAATCAACTGATGATGGTATATGTGCAGAAATTACCTCCTTAAATTTGCAGATAAGGGCTTCGATAAAATGGGGAGGTGCACAGTTAATTCCCACTGCCTG